>JAOUZG010019123.1:1088253-1100717 GCA_026289955.1 Argiope argentata
ATGTAGTGTATGACATTTGATGTTAATACAGTTTTTTCAAATATTAATTCATTAGTTTTTTCTTGATTAATTAAAAACTAACTTTGTCGCCAAAAAACTTTATTTTCCTACCGCCAAATAAATAAAGAATTCAATTTGTTTCCTCTCCCCACGCCAATTAGGTAAGACATAACATGTTTTGGCCGTTTTTTTGAAGTGATTCTGTTTACTTTCTTAATGCTTGAGGTATTTAAAACCAAGTAATGCTAATTAATCGATTTTATGTATTCCATTTGAAGAACTTTCGAATTAAAATAATAAAGAAAATTAAAAATTTGTAATCGGCACTTTGTAATACCCTAACTGACGCAGAAAATTCACGCATTTTGGCTTGCCTTAATCGGCGTTGAAAATTCAACGCTAGTGTAATTTTTTGATAAATTATTTATAGTATTTTTAATTATAAGTCTGGGATAACCTGGTTGCTGGTGCAATTTATTTTTTGAGAATTTTTGGAGAATTTAGATTTAATTTTTCTTAGATCTTAATTTTTTTTCTATCTTGAACAAAAAAATAATAGAAAAGTGAAAGTAGTATCATGCAATTTCCTTGTATATTGTCCAATAAAGATTTTATCCCTTCTTTCTCTTTCCCTGTAAAGAAATGAAGAACTGAGTAAGGCAGCAAATGCTTTCCGTGGCGCTGGTGAGCAATAGTTACGAAATATATTCTTTTGGCTTTAATCCAGTATTTTTATGGAACCAATGATTTTGGATGCCTTTTTACAGATCGATTGTAGCCAAAATTTGATTATACGCAATTGTATTTGTAAAATCACATACTCAATTTATCAACTGTATGCACAAAATCACAAACACAAATTCAGTGATTTAGCTCAAAATTTGATAAATATACACATTTTAGATGTTAAACATGCATAATAAATCTATCTATCTAATTCTTTAAGTTTTGTAGCTATCGAATTCCCTTGCATTCGATTAGCCAGATAATTCCCTTTGAATAAAAACATGACGTACATATCAAAAAAGTGTTTTTCAAACTGAGGGAAGTCTGAAACGTGAAGATTCTTCAAAATCTCGAGCTCGAAGTTTTTAATGATTACTATACTTTTTCTATATTTCGTATAGTAAAGAGTAAAATCATGACGCTTTTTAAATTAGTTTTCCATTCCCACAATTGTATTGCTGTAGATACACAAGAATTTATATATTATGAAAGGTCACAAAGTTTCTCTATACAAAACGAAGTTGTCTAACTTTTTGATATGTGTAGCACACTAATTTATTCCTTTTGCTGTTAAAATTTATTTTTTTTATCTCTTAATTGATAGTTAATTGGAATTTTAGAAAAGTAAGATTTAATGAATCTCGGGAAGGGATTCTATTTTTAAATTTGTTTATGGAAAAAGTGGGATTCTATGATACAACTGACACAATGTTTTTATATATTTTTAGTTTCGTCCGAATCTCCAAGCCAGTTTGCTTTTGATATCACTGAATTCGCAGTATTTATTAAGTTTTTTTTAATGGGCTAGCCAACACGAGTCTGTAAATATTTTTCCTTTTAAAGTTTTTTTTATTTTCAAAGCACCAGCATAATTTTTATTTATATAAAAATGTTTCAAATTGCAAATTTTTTATACAGTTATTAATTTTTTTAAAATTCCTTACCTTTCACTTTTAAAACATTGGTGGCTATAGTGGTGAAACATTAATCGATTTAAATAATCTCTGCAACGTGTTGGAGATGTTGATACCAATCAGTGATTAAACGTGATATATATAACTTTTATTTACATTCTCTTGATATAATTAATATTTATATACAGTTATTTATTTATAGCAAATAAGTTTTAAATAAATTCTTTTTTTTCTGTCAACCTTTAGGGGTCTATTTCCGTTTTTCACCCCTTATTCTTACGTCAACTCCCCACTTTTATCCATCCCTTGTCCTTCACAATAGGTTTTATATTCATGGAGAGAGGTAGCTATCTATCTGTTCAGCTCTCGGGAAACGTTACAGAAAATGATTGCTTTTTTAAACCCATATTTAGATGAGAAAGACATTCTAGTTCAAAGATATAAAAATGTTAACATACAAAACATTAAAGTAAAGCCCTTTATATTAATAGGCTTTATATTATAGGGCTATATAGAAAGGCTATTATTGAAAGGGTTCCCATGTGGGATCTAAATAGAATTCTCAAAATGTTTTTGTCTTAAATGTATCTTCCCTAATTTGCAAAAATGTGACAAGTGCTTAAAATATTCTATAAGCCACACATTATAAGTCTTTTTGTAAAGTTATATTTATTAATAAATGTTTTCATTCTTCATCTATGTCCCTTTATGACCTCTTTCAAGTTTCTGAGACTACAGGCGGTGCATTGATTCTAAGTGAACCGATATGTTTGAAATTCCGGGAATCCTGTAATACAGGGTAAAAACTTCCAAATTTGAATCATAGTTAGAAAATATAGATTTATTTTATTAATGCATGCATAAGGCATTTAAATATCTTTGATAGGTTTTTGGGTTGTATTGTGACTTATGGCACTTCTATAAGCCAGCCGACAGCTATCTGTCAGCGATTTAAGCCGAGTGAGCATATTTATTTACACTTAAAAAAAGGCAATGATCTTTTTTTAACTCAATAAAGCTAGTTGAGGCAATTGAGAGCAAATTTTGAAGAGTTAGTCCTCTTTTTCCAATTCAAAGTAATTGTATTCAAGTAATCGTATGAGATAGGAAACATGTTCATGCTTTTTCTGAGGCTATTATCATGTTCTGTACAGACTCATTATACAATGACATTCCCCAAATTAATTAACTAATTAATTAACCTCACTCAAGGAATGTTCCTGTTAACTTCAATGTGTACCTTTTTATACAGGGACAATGAATAAATTGATAATATTTACATTGGTTTCAAATCACAATTACAACTGATTTGAAAATAATATCTTTGAAAGGCTAACTTAAGAAGATAACTTAAGATTAGACCTTAATAAAAATTCTGAATATTTAATTATTTCCCCAAATATCTCACAATTAATTTTTGATACCTCTTATGTTGAACTAATTTTGCAACATAAGGAAACATCAAAATTTTGTTAATTATTTCATTAATTTAGGGAAATAAGAAAAATCATTACTTCTTCCTAAAATACAAAATATGAAAATATATTAAAAAGTTCATTAAATTTATATTTACCTCATAATTTAAAAAAAATCGAAACAACTTGTATACATTTTTCTACGGCAAAATAACGAAATTTCTATGAATTAAAAATATTTGAACAATTAAACTAAATTCTGGGATTCATTTTGGATTTATTTGAATAGACAAACGAATTATTGCATTAATAAAGAAATAAACAAAACTATATTTTATAATTTAACTAGCAACATCTTACTCTTTCATTTTGTCGAGAAAGATATTAAAGAAAACACTACGAAGCTCTCGAATTGGAAGAAAACCCCACATCATCGGCAGTATTTGACATGGAAATTTAAAATAATATTTTAATGAAAAAATCTTAATGAATTTTAAGTTTAAAGTCAAACCGCAGTCAAATTTAACTGAAAAATTCTTCATATTATATATAGACACCAAATACATTGGTCTGTGGATATTTCAGGTAGAATATGACAGAGCACTTTAACTGGTATCTTTTTTAGAAATTTCTTTAACCTCTGCTAAATAAAAGACGGTTTTATCTTAATAATTATTAAATTATTTAAAGGTGCTTTTTTTTGTTGTCAAGAATGAGGTTTCAACATAATACGCCTCCAATTCAGTGGTAATTTTAATCTTATACATCACTGACCAATTTGGCAACAACTTCATTGGCCCGTCGGCGGGGGTCAATCCTAAGATGACTTTGTGATTCCCCCCCCCCCCCATTGTCATATTTAAGTTCATTAGATTGCTGTATTTGCAATTGATTAAAAAAATCAAGTTTACTAAAGATAATCCACAAATAAAGCAGATGTGATAAAAATATTATGTACTAAGGCATGAACAATCTTAAAACCCTTAATACAAGAAGAAATTGTGACGTGAGCGTGTTCCTGTATTTCAGGAGAAGGAAAGTAATTTTCAGCAGATATTAAAATAAAGTCATTTTGCTTCGACAGTAAAATTTTTCGCTTTAATTGTGTTTTGAATAATATTTCTAATGTTATAAAATTATTTAGTTCTTTCCATCACATTGTTTATAACTTTAGGTAAGTTATTTTTGCATTTTTTATAAGGCAAAATAAAATATTTGTTGAATATTTAACTCAATAAAATACTATAGTGGATTTTTCAATTTTTTTTTCCAAAAATTACATATTTTTTGAACACTGATAATTGCCCACTTAAAAATTTAGATGAACCTAATTTATATTAAATATTCAATTTTAATCTTAAAATTATGATTTTTTATTGCATATGTTAGGGTATTAAGAGCTTTTTTTATATGAAACATATTAATAATATTCTATTTAGTGATTATGTAAATAAATAGTTTTAGTAATACTCAGCATTAATATCTGTGACTTAACCTTCACAAAGCGCAATTATTTTGTCTTTTTAAAACATTGACATGAATGTCTAGCGGTGAAGAAAATTTCTCCGGGATAACAGAACAATTTTCCGAGAAGGGACATTTTATGTATTTATGACTGAAAAGATCTTCTATAATTGATTAAAAAAATTTGTGTAGAAGCTTTCAGGTTTTTCATATTTTTTTTAAAATGTTTATTAATAATTTTCAACAGGTAAAGAGATAATTAAGCTCTTTATGTTTTAATAAATAAAAAAAGGAAACTCATAAAGCATTTGAAGAGAGAAGAATCAATAAAAAAATTCATCCAAATCAAAAGACAATCAAGAGTCAATGAAAACAATCAAGTCAGACAAAACGATCAATCGAATCAATGTATAACGTAATATTAGATAATGAGACAAGGAAATAATGATTGGAGAAAAAATAAATTAAGTTTTTTTAAATATAACTCAGTTCATATTTTCTTTACTATTCTTGTATCTGTTGAAAGAATCGTTCTTTGCAAAGATTTAAACTATAGGCTGCGTCGAAAGGATATAAAGTTCAAATACTACCAAATTCGTTTACACTGTTCCGGGGGAGTGTCTTGCCAGAATCTTAATGATTGGTTGAAAATGCAAACCTTAGAACTGACTCTTCTCGCATAAAGGTCCGAGACTACGTGTGAAATCACTCATTGCTATGAAAAAGCCCAAATATTTTTCTATATAACAAATAATTTTTGAATTTGAGCTATATTTCTTTCTAAAGTCTGTGTTCAACAGATTCATGAATTGAATCGAAATGAATATTGCCTGGAGGTAACAAGGAACGATTTTTTTCGCATAATGCATATATTTTTTAATAAAGTAAGAAAAATTTTATTCAAATTATTATTTTTAATACAATATTTTTTTATGAATTTTAACTAAGCAAATTATATGAAATTACTTATTTATTGAAAATTACAGGATAGTGTCTTTAGAACTAAGTTTAAAAAATAGAAAAAAAATTTACTTTTTAATTTTTTACAAAAAGGTATATATTGGGGATTTTTTTAAATATAAATTCTTCATATATAATTGTTTTTGAAAATCGAAGTTATTTCAATAATGTATAAAATAGGTTATTAGATTATATAAAGTGTTTTATGCAAGAGATTAGAGTTGATTGTTTTCATAGAAAATTTAAGTTTAAACTTTGGTGCAATTCTTTAAGAGGCGGATTTAAGTATTTTGTGGCCCTAGGAAATGTGTAATACGAGGCCTCTTTTTTAATAAGATGATCAACTTAATTTCAGAATTCAGCACATTTTTAATATGTTAATGATTTATTTTAGCTTAATATTTTTTTTAATTTGGTGAATACGTATTGGGTTTATTTATCTTTTATGACTTCGGATTGTCTCACATCCACATTTAATAATAGATAATATTACTAATCAGAATTTCGATTTCATACATATTCTGATAATGAAATGTATAAAACTCTGATCAATTATACTTGATGAAGTGCTTATATCATCGTCATATTGTATCATTCATAATATTTATATGTTACACACATTTATTTATTTGATAAATAAGAAATTAGTTTATTTTTTTATAACGTCGTGCTTGCAATACTCTTTTAATCAAGCAGTTTTGGACATAGCCTTGTCTGCCTAATTGTAAATTCGTCCATGAACTCAATCAAATTTAGGCCTAATTAACTATAGTAATTATATAATGATAACGTTGTTGGATTCAAATTACAAGTTTGCATCCAATAGTAAAGTTAAAAGAATTGAAAATTATATCTTTCATTTTACGTGAGTTAAGCTCTGGATTTGTTTAAATTCATTATTAAGAGAAATCTTCTTTTTGACAAGTTTTTTTTACTAGTTTTGCAGCATCGAATAATGTAGATTCATTTTACTCCTTTTCCTATTGTTATAATTATTCTTTACTTAATAATTTTAATAAATCACTCTTAAGAAATCATATTTTATGTACGTATTAGATATTAAAAAATATTTATACAAGAGCAATTTTAAAAAATATTTTTTAATATCTAATACGTACATAAAATATGATTTCTTTAGTTAAATCCAACATAGTAGAATGTTTAGTGTATTTTCGAGTGGACTTCCCAATTTTCTCCTTCAAGTGGTTTTTCAACAAGACACTTAACTGAACGGGCAATTAAATGTTTCCTCTCATCTTTCTAAACTTGTAAACGAATGCAGTGAAAGAAGAGTAATTATATTTTATAATTTATGGAGGATTTATTATGACAACTTCTGTTACTCGCTAATCGCAAAAGGAATTTTTGAGAAGTTCCTCATTTAATCTGTCACAGCAGAAATATGAGTTTACTCTTGATCAAGTATTCTAGAAATAAACACCGAAGAAACGCTTTAGAGCAAAAGAGTTTATAAGTCAAAATTTTATCAGTTTAAAAATAAACAAAGAAGCATTTGATGTTCTCCAGCATTTCCTTCCGTGTCATTTCGCCCTTGACATCTAAAGATAGAGACCGAGATTTTCAGAAAGATCTAGCTGTGAATTAAGAAATCGTACTACAAAAGCTATTTGCATTCTATGCCTCGTTGCTTACTTGACCCAGAATGAGGTTCTTGATAGAAACAAGAATCCAATTATAAAAATTTTTACATCAACTTATTATACAAAACACCTTTAATTTAATTAATTCTGCATATTTTAAATAACCGAATCAAATATGAAGAATGTTTTATATACCGATCCTTTTAATTATTTTTTTAATTTATCGATATTTGTTCTCATCTCTTTTTTTTTATTTTTTCAAAGGTATGTGAAAGTAGCAAATTATGCTCGAAATAGATCAAAATAAGAAGAAAATGGTTCAAATTGACCCAAGTGCCAATTTAATGTACAGTTTTAATTTATTAGAAAGGTAATTTATGGAATTTCCGATTAAAAAAACAGTCAGCTTTTTAAAAAAATTTAAGCTTTTTAAAAATTTATTATACAAACTAAAATTTAAAGTTTGAAAACTACCTGGAAGGTTGTATTTGTATTTCAGTTACAATCCTATTTTATAATTCAGTTTTTCCTCGTAATCTGTCACGTAATATTTGATACAAAAAATTATGATATTATATTTTTTCTTATTGAATTATTTTATTTTATTTTTGGCGTTTATTCCGCATCGTATGTTATTTAATGATGTTAATTCCTTTAGTTCCTAGTATACGTATTGCAATGAGGAAAGTAATGTGACAAAAATATCAGCATCAACATTTTGATGAATTGTCAGTAAACTTAATTGCTGGAACAACGCTATTTTGCAATTCCGTCTTTGTTCTTGTGAGCACGAAACAAAAAACCGTAGAACTAGTTAGATATTATCTGAATGTAGTCCGCTACTCCAAGCCAGGAGTTCTTTCTAAGATATGGACACGTAAAGTTATATCGCGAATTCTTTCAATTTTCTATAATAAAAAAAAAAAAAAAAAATATATATATAAATATATATATAGATAGATATATATATATATATATATATATATATATATATATATATATATATAAAGATGCCAATTAAAATAGATGTTTTATGTTATATGAATTTCTATTCGCCTCGAAAATACGAACCAGTGCTTTCCATATTGAAATTTTTTGAAATTTCAGTTTATTTATCTATAGGTTATTACTAATAATCAGGGTAATGCTATATACTGTTACGGATGTTACTTTCATTGGGGCTCTTTTTCCGATTTCGTAGTTGATGAAGAAAATAGTTCTTTAGTAGAAAACAGCGATGACTTTTATTAAAAACGAAGACAAGAATACGCAGACAACAGATTTATAGCGGTGATGAACACAAGCAACACACAACAGTACACTATAGAAACAGTAGCTCACAAGTAGTAAAAGGTAATAATAACAACCAGGAAGCAAAAGGTCCGACCGAATTCACCAGGAGGAGGGAATCATCGTAACTACACTCAGTGGTCTCTCCAGACGCCTGCAATTCTCCACTGTCCCCTTGCTTTAGCTATATACGACTGCCGACTCATCACTACACGACGAGCTACTCCACATACGAGTCAATGCTTCTTCGACTCTAAAACCAGAGCTAGGCACAAAACTAAATCTAGCAATTGCTTGAGCTTTACACAACGTCACTCTTTCCCGATTACGACTCGTTTCGCGATTCACTTTGGCTTGAGACTGCCGGCCTTTTATAGTTCCCCGGGACGGGCAGAGTAATCTCTGTACCAATTAGTGCATAATCAATTATCAGGTTTATATCGGTTCCTATTGATTCAATTGCTAAGGATCTAGAAGAGTACAGTGTCATCTACTCTATCGGTCTATTGGCTCAGTATTATCCATTTTATCGCCAAGCTTTGAAATGGCTGTTTAAGTATCCGATCAACGACCAACAGAGCTGATCGTAAAAGACCTTTCGTGTGATTGAACCAACAATGTTGGGTTATAGCATCCAAAAGTTGTAACAACATGCATAGTTTTAGGTATCATTCAAACTACTGATAATATCTGTTTCATTTATTTACAAATAAAATTTACAAACTATTTATCGTGTCTAAAATTTAAAAGGGGTAGAAAAATATCGTGGAATCAGAAACGTCCCCTTCAAACGAGAATGGTTTACCGAAAATTCTCACATATTCTCGAATATAATTCTTATTCCTCTTCCTCCACATAAAATAACCGATTAGAAAGTGATACTTTGTATGGTATCGTTGAATGATAGTTAAGAAATGTAGATATTTGGCGCAAATCCAGAATTTTTATTGAATCTATCGCGAAAATATGTATTTCGTACACCTTTTTGACGACCGATTGATGCCCAAATTTAGCACGAAACAGCAGTTATAGTCACAAGATAACATGCCGAATTTCACTGACTTAATCATCGCCTTTACATGCATGTGAATGGACGGGTTAAAAAACGATCAATATTTGACAATTCAAATTAGCTTCTTGCGTTTCGAATTTATCGAGTTCATTTGAACTCAAAGAAGCAGATAGATAGATATCCTAAGATTAGGTTACGTTCAAAATTTGATAAAAATATACAAATTTTGGGGCTATGTCGTGTACCAAATGTCAGTGCAATAATACCAATAATTTTTGAGTTATTATGTTCAGACAGTAAAACCTAATTACAAATTTGCCTGCAGACAGTAAAACCTAATTACAAAAATGTGTTTTAATGACTTATAGATTTCTGAAAAGTGATGAGTTATCGCAATTTCCAGTCAGAATTTTTTGATGATTACACTACATCTATCATTTATATATGAGAAAGTAATAAATGAATGAATAACTAAATAAAAAGTCAATCGATCTGGCTTCATTAAATAGATAATCTTGCAATTTGTATTGCAAAAAAGTTTCCAAATTTTCTTAGGAAAACATAAAATTACAACACATCAGTAATAATCTATTTACAAAAAATGAATAATTTTGAATACTTCTAAAAATGTGATTAATAATTACCGTAAACAATTAGTTGGTATCATCCACTAAAATTTTTACCATTGTTATAATCAATGTAATTAAGTGAGTGTTTGTAGAAAACAGAGGGGAATACACTGCCAATTTGTTTACAATCACGGAGTTGAATTATTGCTCGAGAAAAAAAAATGACAGTGAGTAATAGTTATTGACGCGTCAATAAAATAAAACATTTCCTCGAATTGCATTTCTTTATTGATTGAGACATTTGGATTGCCTTATTTGGATATCGCTATCGACACGTGGATTGGGCTGAATTGTAAGTCAAAACAATCAAACAAATTCCTGTCTCGCTGACGATATCCATTCTCTCTGTGAATAAAATATTTAAATGAATTTCACCAACTAAAAAAGTAAATATTATAATAATGCCTATTTAGATTAAAATAAGCATTATAGTTGAATTCATTCAAGATTTAAATAAATATTGAAATAATTTTTATTTAGAATTTGGAATTTGCAAAATTATATTTTAATATTTTACTCTGAAACAATTTTAAAAAAACCTATAAAAATCGCCTACTTAAATCTGAAGATATTTTCTTGTATCACTTGGGGAAATAACAGTGAATTAACATATGAAGTTTTGTCTTCGGAATTCAATTCAATGAATTTAGTGAGAAAAATATTAAATAGTACTAATCAATAGTGACCGGTGGTATATTTTAAAAACCTTCTTGTTCAGAATTTTTAATTTTTGTAATGATAAATAGTTAAAAAAATCAACTTGACTTAAAATCTTTCCCAAAATTTGCTTATAATAATTTTAAATTGACTTTTTTACCTTTAATTAACGTAAAATGTTTGCTTTTATTTTATGCATTTATTGTTATCTTGGTAAGTTTTTATTGGCGAAAACTGATTTGTGGAAACTTCATTTCATTTGCAAGTAGGGAAAAGTTTAAAAAAATTAATTAAAAGCATTAGCTGTTTTATTTGCTTTCTACTTGATTGAATCTTGGTGTTTTTTATTCCAATTTAATTAATCTAATAATTTCAAAATTGAATATCTTTTAAAATTCTTTGTTTTATAGTGTAATTAATAACAGATTTGATTTGTATAAATCTCTAATATTAAGAAATTTAATTAATTAAAACGCAATTTGAATTTCAGTGAAATTTTTGACTCGAATTCTGATGGCTTAGTTGCAACTTTCTATCGAATTAATGCATAATTATTATCATTATTTATTGTTTCTAGATATTTGTGTCTTGATAAATCTAATTCTTTAGCTAAAGAATTCAGGTTTACATCGTTTCTTAGAAGAGATCAAATTACTGAATTAACTTTATCATACTTAAAAACTCAGGATTATATATTTTATGAGATTTAAAGTAAATCAGTTCTTTCTTTACTAAAGTCATTTATATGTGACATTTATATTTCCTAACCTAAGTCCAGCATCACAAATATGTATCATTCCTATTTTCTCATCTGAGTCTAGCGTCACAAATATGTGACGATCCAATTTTCTTCCCAGACTTCGATGTCACAAACATGTCATTTTATGATTGTTGTGGTATCAAATACTTCCTTAAGAGATAAATTAAAAGAAATCAAATTAAAATTTTAATTTTCTGGTTAACAACATTTCCATAAAAATTGGAAATAAAGAATTGGATAAGATTTTTAAAAAGTTTAAAGCAGTTAATGTTATAAATTTTTTCAAAATTTTTTAAAGTTTGTTATTTTTTAGTGTTTAGTTTTTTAGACAGAAAGTGAAATGTATAATATAATCGTCCATATTCGTTATAACGCTGAGTTAAAAAAATATCACTGACCAATTTATCTTTGTCATTATCGGATATACTAATTCCTACTTCACTTCTATTTTGGTGTCAAGCCACTCAGGGTATTTTTTTACGACTAAAGTAATTGGTTTATAGACACGTGAATAAAACCAAACACCGCAAGAAATTAGCTGTGGAATAACAAACTTCTTGTTTTATTTATAATATTTTATGCTGATTTGTAATAAAGGTCAAAAAGCTGAAGTCTGCAATTTTTATTTTATATTTATGCTAATTCCACAATTCTCTTCTTTACAGAACGATTGAAATTATTGCTCAGATTTTCTTTTATAATTTTTTTATTTACTATTAAGAATTTCATTCTTTTACGAGTGGATCACTATTTCTTTCGATTCATTTTTAATGATTTGTTTTGATGGGAGTGTTCTTAAATTTTTTTAGTTTATAGAATTCCGGACCTTTATTACTTATTTTTAATGTAACTATAGATTTGAACGAAATATTTTCTACAAGTAATATATATTTATATAAATGAGAGACCCTTTTAGAAAGAATACGAGTTAAATTAAATTAATAATTTGAAAATTAATAAGGATTTAAGTTGTATTAAAAGATATGATTACACACACACACACACACACACACACACACACACACACACACACACA
>JAOUZG010019123.1:1117362-1169402 GCA_026289955.1 Argiope argentata
CACACACACACACACACACACACACACACTTGGAGCAATAAACAAGCATGCATCGAATTACTTTTCCGAGTTCAATCGGTTAAATACTAATTTATGTATTTAAAAAAATTACAAGTATGTAGATATAAAGTTACGAGCTGAATTTTTAATAAGAATTTGAATGATAAAAATATAGAACTTCGTAAGAGGAGAAACAATTATTAAGAGTGAATTAATTCAAATATAATCAAGATTCCATAAATTTTTATCATTTTTTTTTGCAATGCGGATTTTTCGAATTTTGACCTTTGTAACAAACATTTAATTTTTTACATAAAATAAATTTTTATGAGCATTATTTATGCTATATGATTGTAAAATATCGTTTTTGTATATTTGAAACCTATATCTTTCAAATAAGTGGAGTTTACAATTTTTTCCCTTCAGTTGATATCAGATTCATTATTTTATTTGTTCACCCAATATTTCCATTTCGGATCAGTTTATAAGACAAGGAATTGCATAAGATGAATTCTATTTAAAGGATCAAATTGTAATTCTGTTCTATTGCCTGTATTTATTTTAAGCAATATTTTTTATACTAAGCTATTTTATATTTTTTTGTAGTGAAAGAATAGAATAACTTTGAAAGGCTTAGTCTAGATGAATGAAGAATTATTCACTTTCAATAGAATATGTTGTCTGTTATTTACTAATGTTGATATCTAAATAAACAACAGAACTTTCATAACTTTATTCAGGATAGCAGAGTAATGAATGTAGTTGCAGATCAAACAGAATGTTTTGAAAAAAGATATTAGATATGCGCAGAGCTTGACAGTGATTTCCGAAAAACTCGGAGAGAAAAAGATCTGAACTCTAACATACCGTTATTTTAGAACGCGTATTAAGTCATGTTCACATAATCCGAGCTATACGATTCGCAAAGTATCGATCAATTATCGCTCAATCTAGCATTCAAATTTAAAACTATGAAATAATTTTCTTTATAAATTAATAAATCTTATTTAATATCAGGAGCATTATTAAAACACTTTTTATTCTTTTGAAATTA
This sequence comes from Argiope argentata, assembly GCA_026289955.1. Taxonomy (NCBI): domain Eukaryota; kingdom Metazoa; phylum Arthropoda; class Arachnida; order Araneae; family Araneidae; genus Argiope; species Argiope argentata. The sequence continues at coordinate 1,118,417 of JAOUZG010019123.1, forward strand.
TCTCTGGTTTCGAATTAAAATAATTTGATATTTCTTGTGATATAAAATATTTATTCAAAATGTTAAGAAAAATGTTTTAAATATTAAATAAGAGTTTTTTTCTTAATTATTTAAATGAAGTATAAGTAGGGCGTTAATTCTTTTTAGAAGTATAGGAATTGGTAATTAGCTTTCTAAAAAAATCTGTTAGGGAAAATTAAAATATACAATTATTATTTTTTACGAAGATAACAGTTAATCTATAACAAAATTTAATAACATCTTTAAAAAGGAAAGTCAACTCTTTATATTCAGCGATGGTGTCTTTTACTCATATTATGAGCTATTTTAAATATTTCTAAAATATTTAAAATAGCTCATAATCTATGTTTGGAACAGTATGAAGAGCATTGCATGGTGTTATTCAGATTTCAATGCATGGAATGATCATAAGTAGAACACATGTTCTAAACGTACTTGATATGTTAGCATACGATCGGAACTTTTTAGTTTATTATAAGTAAATAAAATTTTATTTATTGTACATTAATTTAAGACGAAACTCTTCATTTTATATACCTTTGACTCTCATTAAAAGCGATCGTTAAATATTTAATATACCAAAACAAATGTTTCAGAAAATAACCCCTATTTTCGAAATAAATCTAAAGTTTGAAACAAGCAGAAAGCAATGATCAAGCTTCTATTTTTATATTTGTAATCAATTCTAGATAATTTTTGTTCTGCTCTTAAAAAAGAATATAATATTTAAGCGCTTCTTACAAAATTGTACATAATATTCAGATGAAATCTTCATTTGTATATATTATAGTGAGAAAATAATCTCTACTGATTATTCACTTGATCCTTATTGTCTCTTGATGAAATGTACATTGAAAGGATTTAATTGATTACATACAAGATCTTTAAAAAAATACAGCATTCTCTATTTGAACCAATAAAAGTATCTCCACGATACTTTCTCGCATACTTTCTACCATCCCTTCCTTCCGCATGTCACTTTCATGGACATTGCGCAAGGATGCGAATACTTTGTATGGCTTTGGGAAACATTATTTACGAAATATTGATTTTTAGCAGGAAGCTAGCATTTCTACTGAATCTATCGTGCGACCATTAACTATTTTTTAACGATTAATTTATTACATTTAGTAATAAATGAACGAAAATCCAATTTATGTCTCAGAAACGTTATTTCCAATCGTATGACATCAAAATTTGACAATGAACAACGATTATAGTCACAAAATAAAATACCCAATTTCGTATATTTAAGTCATCGCGTTCTTAAGTTGTTGCGTTTATATTCTTGATAAATCGCAAACAATGACATAAAATCAACCACATTCCACATTTCTTAAGTATTTACATTTCAACTGTTTAATTTGTGTACTGGGTTTTATGCATCTAATTCCTTTCGTTTTGTAATTAATGTGATGACTTATATATAAGAGAAAGAAAAATCTTACTAACCTTAAATCTTTATTCTGGAGGAAATTCGCTACATGGAACTTTCAAAATATTATAATAAAGGGAAAAGAAATAAACAGAAGTTTACGGATCGGTTTTATTGATTTTTATTCCTATTCTGAACATTATTTTTAATTCTGAGAAGGATTGTTAGCGGTCAGTCCTTCGGAGAGTGGCCAAACGAAAACAAAGAAATGTTTTAGAATTTTTTCAAAGAATTTTTGGGTTATGACCTTAGAAATTGACAATCTAAATGGGATTAACAATGGTTACAATATCATAAGATATTAATTATTGATAAACAATAAATAATTTCTATTTTTAAATTTTTAAAAAATTCAATCATTATTTTCCATTGAATGTTGAGATATTGTAAATGGTTCAAATCCAAACAAATGTTTTTTAATGGTCAAATATTAAGGAATATTTTCTGAATAGCACCATTTACAAGTGCATTATTTAAAGGCACATTGAAATTTTAATTCAAAACACTTTCAAGAAGCAATAAGCATAAACTTTAAAATTACGACATTTTAAATTTTAATAAACTGGCCATTGAAAAAAAATGAATGAAGAAAAGTTCCAGCTTAAAAACCGATTTTTGTAGAAAATACACATTTTTTTTATTGATTTGACAGCCTAAATTTTTAAGTTTTCAAAGCTGTTTTCCTTATTTCAATGACTCTTGGGAATAAAACTGGGACCGTTTAAGGAAAAATTGAAAGTTAAAAATACTTTTGGTTTCTTTTTTAAAATAACCGGAAAGGAAGCGATTGTAAATAACTTTTCAGCGAATTTAGTAATATTAACTAATATTCATTGTGATGTTATATTATTATTTATGGCTTGTTAATTATTTATCAATGTGACGTGTCTATTGATGATACATGACAAAGACATGATATCACGTATTGAATGGATGTGTAAGCATTTTGTCATTTGATATAGGTAAAATGTTTGATCACAGTATAGCAAATTAATTCATAACATTTCAGATATTATAAAGTATATCAGGTAATCTTAATTCACTTACATTTTTTTCTAGTCATCAGCGTTTTGGCTTCACGAAGGGAATCTTATCGGAGCATACAGAATTTTTGAAAAGCTATAGAGTTCACCTCAACTCTTGTTTACCGAATACAATGGAGATGGTAATTCGAACGTTTATGACATTATAAAGAATATATACAAAGGAATTACCATCAATAAAAGTTATAAGATAGATCAAAAAGAAAGTTGGTGCATGACTTAGGAAATCTAAAAGTAAAAGTTCAGCTGCTCGAGGCAAGTACAAGTTGATCGATAAATTCATCGATTAGCTTCAAATTTCTTGTGGAATCACTATACATAATAATTTAAACAATTTGGCATAGCTGCTTTTTATTATTGATGCTCCAATTCTTTCCATCTAATGCGTGAACAGTATCCCTAATATAAAGAGAGTGGATGCAATATCAAAAATATCTAGCCAAGTCTGCAATAAAAAATACAAAGAAAAATATTTCTCTGAACCCTGGTCACACTAATGATAAAATAAATATTACAAAAGTGTACTTTGAGCTTTTTGACTTAAAAAATGTGTCCATGGAAAAAAATGTTCTCATGCAAAAAACTCAAATGAATCCTTGAATTTAGTTATTTAGTTGATGATAGAAAAGAAACATTTGTTGTGTTGACAATACTTAAATTGGGTGTCTGTGTTGCAGTGATTCAATTCAATTCGAAATTTTGATAATCATAAATGAAATGCATATGCCTTCAGGACATGTTGCTACAAAAGATTGACAGCTCTCAAATAGCGGCGAATTGTCAGACACTTGTTAGTCATGCTAAATAGCTCGGAAAAAAATTACAAGCCACCAGAAAACAAAAATAGAGTTGTGTTTTTTAAAAAAAGAAAGGTATAAAATCTGAGAGATTCACAGAAAAATATGCATATTTTCTTATAGTAAGTAATAGTAAAATCTTTATTTGAATTTTTCCCAAAGTAGGATATTTTACAAAGCGTCAATTTTCAATAACTAAATACTGATCTAACGTATTTACATAAAAGTTGGTGTAATTGTAGTTTGTAATATTACCTAGATCCTTTATCTAATTATTCGTAAAATTGGGATTTATTAAAATTATGTAGTTAAATTAGATAAATTTATGATTGCAAATAGATGAAAAATTGCGGGCTTCCTGGCTTGGGAATAGTGCTTTTTCCCCGTGGTCTGAGTGTTTCATGTTCTGGTTCGGGAATGGTTGTTCTTCGTCCTATGTTCTATATGTGAGGTATAGAGTCCCCTCCCCCGTGTAAAAATTTGTTGAACAAGAACACATAATTGTTCACATAATCTCAAAGTCAAACTTCTGTCTAAGTTACTCAGAAGTCCTCTTTCCGTAGTAACGCAGACACGACATCATCATCAATTGAAAAATGGAAAATTCGGACTTAACGCTGAAACTGGTATAATTTAAAAATGGTTTGAATTGTAAAATTTCTGATAGCAAAAACAATGTGATTATGTATGCAAAAGGTTTTATAAAAATACAATGTCTATTATCTATACAAAAGGTTATATAAAGAATATATACCATGTGTTTAAAAAATGACCGGTATATTTGAAAAATAAAAACTAAACGGGCAGCGTTAGAAATACACCGTTTGTTGCAATAAGCTTAGGACAACAGTAAAATTTTAGGCAGACAAATTTGCAAAATTAGTTGCAATTTTCAACAACAGATAGAGCTGCAGTCTAGAAGAATTCTAAACTACGATATTTTCCAAATATGCACCGTGCGCAGCCATAACATGACGTAACCTTAGAAAGGAATGAGCAGAAACCAGTGCAAACGTCTGAGGTGGGATGGCTTCACCTGCAGAACAGATGTATTGCTCCAGTCGTTCAATTGTTTCTGGATTGTGGTGGTTCACCTGGTCTTCCAAGTTTCCCCGAAGAAAGCAGTAACTGGTATTCCTATCTGGCGAATAGGGTGGCCAATCCACGCAGCTTCCTGTATTTGAGGGATAGTCCAAATCTATCATACGATTTACAGAATGGCAAACTCACAGACTGACTTTTCTTTATCCTTTAAATCGTTTGCAGCGCCATCTATTTTTGAAAATTGTAACTAATTTCCCAAGTTAGTCTGTATGAAAATATACATTTGTTCCAAGCATATTGCCTCGAATGGTATATTTTTTCCGCTTTTTATTGATTTTTCTAATATACTGGTAATTTTTGAAACATTCGGTACAATGATTATATATTAAAAAATTATGTAAACAAAATTTTATAAATATTCTGTTTGACTGCTTTTGATAGGTTTTTGAAAAAGGAAAGGTTAAAATACAAATTTTTTTCCAGTTTTCCCAAGTTTAAAAAATATTTTTAATAAATACTTTTCTGCTGCTTTAAGTTTGAAATTTTGATATGAATTACCTGTAACAATTATTAATCAAATGAGGGTTCAAATGCTCAAAATACATATGATTCAAATGTAAGCTTTTTTTTTTTTAAAAAAAAAAGACCCCGAAAGTTGTCGCATACCTTAAAATATTGAACTTTCTATTTGTGAGTTAAAAAAATGTCTAAATTCATATTCTGGAAAACCTTACTATCTGGAGGCAAAGATGTCGCATTATTAATCAAGCGAATATCTCATTGGAATACTATTATCGCATTACCAAACGAATTGCATCATTTCAATGCCAAGGCATTTTGCAGATAGTTGATTTTTTTAACTCTTCGGAAGATTAAATATTTTTCAAAAATGAAATAAACAAATTTTAATCAAAATTTACAGTTTGCGTATGGGGCTATTAGCAGAGTTGAATTATTTAACTTTAAGATTAGGATATCCTATAACTGTAAGGATGTGTCTAAAATTCCTTAATGGTAAATTTAGGCATTTCTTTTAATAAAAGAAAAAATCAATAGGAAAGCTGCACCCAAACCTGACGATATAAACTAAAACATCGCTTGTAAACTTTGAACTATTTTGTTGAACTGTAAAACCCCCCCAAAACATGCAAAGAAATATTATAATTCGTATTTTGAATAAAACGATAACTTTTTTTAATATAATGATCATTCTGCATTTTGAGGTGATTCTGACTTTTACAATAACATGAAAATGCTGTCGTTATGGACCGACTTCATGACAGTATAAAAAGGCTGGCACTTAGTGGTAATATGAAATGAGGATTTTTAGTTGGAAAATAGCAATTTCACTTGTAAGTTCTTACTGGCAATTTGATTTGGGATTATTGTGTGACCAACGTACGATAGATAGAATGGGAACTAGTTAATTTTGGCAACTAATTCATAAGGTTTTTCTTGTGAGGATATTCGAACTGGTGTAGGTTCATATAAAGATCGTTTTAGTTTTCTGATTGATGGGAAATGTCCTTTTCCTGATGGATCATATTTATCTTTTTTAGCCTTGACCTAAAAGCAGATTTCTAAACAGTTAAAACATACTTTTAGTAAAATGATTTAAATGAAATAAAGAATAAATATCTGTGTTTGAATTAATGAAAGGAAGACAGAAAAGAATTCTGGAAACCAGTATAAAGGCTACCCAAATGAAAAACCGACACTTGCGATTGCATCAGAATGATTGAAGCTATAGTAGCAGAACAGATCCGTGAAAGGTGGTAGGAGGTGTTCACTGCATAAGGCTTTCAAATGTGAAAGCTATTCAAAGCTATTGACCGTAAGTAAAGTCGTGCCATACAGGGATCCGGTAGAACGGTTTCGGATTCTTCAATCACCTTGGACCACTCATGAGTGATTTCCTGCTCCAAGGAGAGTACTATCAATTCATAATATTACAGTACAAAACTACAAAAAGCAATCTATTAAGCCTTTTAACATAACAAGTGATCCTTTTCGGTGACAATGCTCGCCCACACGTCTTTCATGAAACCTGTAACACTTTAAAAAATTCGGTTGGGAAGTGTTAGAACACCACCGTAAAGTCCAGATTTGTCACCCTATGACTTTCACATTTTTGGACCATTTAAGAGAGTAATAAAAGGGTCACGTTTCCATTTGGACGATGAAGTGAAGGAAAATGTGCAGGAGTTCCTCAAGAATCAACCACTACCTTTCTACGGCAGAGGCATAGACTTACTAAGTAAATGATGGGATCTGTGTTACAACACCCATCGCGATATTTTTGATTTCAATTAAATATATCCTCTTTATTCCTTTCATTTGGAAGACTCATATTTTCATTTTTTAATCTTGTTAATCATAATAATTAATAAAATCAACTGCTTTATTTTTTAATTTAGTAAAATATCTTTAGCAACTTATATTTTAAAGAATTCCGCTGTTCTGATTGAAACTGACCGACTTATAAAACAGAGCTCTATTCCTTTCAACCCATTTATAGATTATTTGAGGATGCAACGTTTGTTGAGTAGAAAGAGAAACGTCCTCGCTCGGCCATCGAAATAATTCAAAATTATTTGCTACATCGATATGCAAATATTTATAACTCCATCCCTTTTAGTTTCAAATATGTGGAAATTTTTTCTTTAAAATATAAGAGTCCCAGGAATATTTCATTTAATAGGACTGAGGAAAACAGCTAAAATTTACACTCTGAATATTATAATTTTTAAAAAGATAATTTTATATTTATATTTTATGAATAAGAATATATAAATATAATATTTTGATTTTATAATTATTTACTTAGAAATAAATATCTGAATAATTTCAATATTTCTCTTATTAGAAAGATATATTCATTTGTAATGATTTAGAAATCAATTATTGGGTCATAATTAGAGTACAACCTGCATTTTATAGAACGCAAAAAAAAAAAAAATGAGATGAGGAAATAGTTCAAGATTTGATATTTTTCATTATGGCTAGACAAGACTTAATTCTTGTTTAAAAGTATATTGGAACAGAAAAATAAGAAAATATTAGTCTCGCCTTGCTGGTGCAATTTCTGACACTTAAATATGTAGCGATATTAGTTAATTAGGGGACAATTAACGATATATTGCAATTACATAATATATAGTTATTTTAATTCTTTGTTGATACATAAACCAAATGTATCCATAAATCGAATCGTTCCATAAGCATCTGTTTATCTGTTAAAAAAACACCTGTTAGTAAACATTTGAAAACTTAATAAAAGTTTGTAAAAAATATTTCCAATGGAAACTTTTATTTATGTAACCTTAAAAATACTATTAAGAAATGCTTCACTAAAATAATAATAATAAAATTAAAAGAAATCAAATTTGCGATCGCAAATTTCAAATTATCATGGGAGACCATTATTTTTTGAAGTCATGATTTGTCTTAATTTGTCAGTTTCAAAAAGTTCACTAGTCAGTTCACTAGTAAAAGCCGGCCAACCTTTTAAAAACGCATCTGCTTTCAAAGAAGCTTAATATTACTGAGGCAATACTGGTAAAAGCAGGTAAAAAATATATGCGATTAAAAGATGTTGATAAATGTTGCCATTTATGCTCATTATGCCATTTATGCTCATTATGCCATTTATGCCATTATGCAATAAAAAAAACCCTCTAACAAAAACATCATTTTCTCACACGAAAAATAAATTAGCTATTGTAATAACAATTAGATTTGTAAAAAGGAGTAATTTTGCATTTAAATGAAATCAAACTACTGATGATGTAATCTTTTTCCCCGTCTGGCTTTGATAGAACACGGAAGGCAAAGGGGAAAAAAGGGAGAAAAAAGAAATCACGTAAGTGCTGATTGATTTGGCTGCTCGTCAAAGGTCACCAATCAGTCCTCCCCATGACCATTTGATAAAGCTCCATCGCTCTCTTCAGGCAACAGCAGCATCCTGACATCTCTCCTCGGCAATTATCGGCGGTAAGTTTCTTGCTCCTGCTTGTTCTTCATTTTCTTTTGGTATAAAACATAATTTTTCTAGTTAATTTTTTTGGGGGGGGGCAAATATTTTAGTTATGGCTGTTTTACGTATAAAATATTTAATAATCTTAAAATCTACTTTTGAAACTTTATTTATTAATATAGTTAAAAAAATTAGACCATGCTTGGAAAGGAAAATATTAAAAATAAATGAAAAATATGTAAGCTAACTTTAATGATATATTTCCTCCCTATAATATTCGAAAAAATAATCCCTGCTAATTCATGATTTTCGTAAGGTATTTTGCAAACTAGAAATTTGAATAATATCATATTTGTATTCTTTTTTTAAAAATTGGCTTTTAGATTTTTTAAATGCCAAGTCAAGTGTCTGGCTAATTGAAAACTAATTTGAAGACTGCTAATGTAGTAATTCCCCAAAGAATACTCGTTAATAATACTCTGAACAGCAATGAAATGATTAACTTTGTATCTTTCGACTTACTTTACTAAGGTTATTAATTATTTTTTGACCTAATGAATATAAAAATATAATTAAAAAAATATCTAAACCTGCTTTTCGAAAGTGCTTTTTCCTATGTAAGCATTATCCTTAATTTTTTTTACTTTCAATTATCATTGCTAAGGGGCAGTTAGAAGGATTTAAGTAGAATTAAAATAAATTATTAAATATTATCGTCTTTTCGAATAGGATTTAAAAAAAACGTAGAAACTGCTCTCCTTTATGTGTTTCCTTTGTAACATAACAAATATGAGACTGTTTGTTAATAAATATATTTGGCTCTTTTTTGTTCTCGATAATATTTCAGATACATACACAATTCATTTGGAAGTATAAATTCTTCTCCCAAAGTGCTTTTATTCAATTTAAATAATTTTGCGATATGAAATATATTTTGACAAGTGAACTATCAACAATTCATATTGTTTTTTATTATGAAATTTTAACTATTTTTTTAATATCATCGCATGAATAAAAAATCATTCCATTTCTTAGAAATTATGCTCTGGTGCTTCTTTTTTACAAATGGAAGTTTCCCCACTAGAATAATCCCTTATTCCAAATTATTATTTAGGTAAAACGCCTTGAATGAACCTTAGCGCCTATAAATCCCTTATTTTTGATTTTAGAAAGTTTTCGGTCGGCAGAATAAAAGATTAAGACATTGTAAAACTATACAATGTTTACGTTTGGTGTGTTCATTGTTGATTCTTTTTTGACAATCGCTTATTCTTTTCCGCTTATTTCTGAAATCTGGCATATTCCCAAGCTTTCCAAACAGTAGCGGATTTCAGACAAAGGTATTCGCTCGAGCATTATCTCTTAATTACAAAAGAAAGTACATCTGGAGTTAAGTAAGTGGTGTTTTGGATTAAAGATTTTAATAAGATTTTTTTGACATATGAAAGTAATTTAATTTTCTGAAAGAATAACATTTCTTAAAATTAATGCTTTGTCTGTTACGCAAAAAAGAGTTCTAATTTTAGAATTTTGACAATGTATTGGAATGGGGGCTTTGGGACTATTTTCTATGTATGAGCAAATTCTATTTTTAAATATAATTTTTGGTAGAATTTAGTAAGTGAAACTGTTCTCTATTTATGAGCAAATTCTAATTTTAACTATAATTTTTGATTGCATTTAGAAATATTTATTAAATACTAGTTGCAATATAAGGTTATCATGCCTGGTGGATAATTTTCTGATATTTGAATGCTTTTACGATATGCAGACCTGTAATTTGTTTCGAAAATTTACATAAGTTTTTTTTATAGAAAATCTTATATTGTTAATTATTTTAAGAATTTAAAAAGAAATTATGAAAAAAGGATAAATACGTTTGATAAATATTATGGAGCTTATTTTATGAAAAGGGATATATTCAAAGTTTTAAATTTGATTCACAGAAGCAAGGTAATCTCATGGGATTTTTTTAAATTCACTCACTCTAAAAAGCTAATTTTTTACTTGTCTATTTGGTTTAAATTAATTGATTACCAAAAATCTAATTTTTTAACACATAATTATATGACCTTCTGGTTAGAATCTAGATTTCCAGATTGAAGAGTCATGGGCTAGAGACCCAATTCCACCAAAGATTCTCCACTTATTTAGGCCATTCTTCCGTCATTGGACACGTGATGTCTCCTGCAAGTTTGAGATAAGGTATCGACCTCGTCGTGGGACTAAGGTTCAATGCTGAAATTCGACTAGTTCCCTGTGTAGCTGCCTTAATGTGTATAAATTTGGCTCTTTAACGATATTATCATACCTTGCTACTTCTTTTTATACAAGGAGTATTTATTGCAATCGTCAAAAAATTTAGTTTCGAAATTGTGATGAATCTCTATGTGTCAGTTCTTCCAGATCCTGAAAAACTCCTTTTTAGAATTGCATTTTTCTGTTGCTCAGTGGACAAGATAACTCAAAAATGATTTGAGCCAAATGCAAGAAATTTTGTGATTTTTTTTCCATGAAATTTGAAATTTTCTATCCAATTTCGTACAAACAAAATTACAAGACGTTTATTCTGATTAAAATGAAATCACAATTGTAATACGCAATGAGTCCGGTGGATAAAATTTGGTATACACTTTTAACTACTAAAGGGTAGATTCTTGTTAAATTTCGAATACAATCTTTCGACGGATTGACTGACTCTGTCTGTCAATACCTGCATTTTCATCTAAAGGTCACTCACAGACACAAAGATAGGGGTGAAGGAGGTTTTACCCTCTGACTGCGTAATCCTTTAAAATCGCCATTTAGATGAGATGTTTGCAAATGCGTTCAAATATTTTTCAAAGAAAGTGAAAAAATACTATATGTTCCACGATAATAATATAATATAATAGAAATTTGTTATCATAAAAACAAACACTCTAAACTGCGAAAAACGTGGGATGCAATACAAAAATGGACTGATTTATAACACGTGGAAATCGTGGGATAGACAGATAGGCTATTATGGGATCAAGCTATGAAAAATGTGGTTTGATAGCAAATTTTTTTCTTGCGGTCGAAAAAAAGGCAATTTATTTGTGATTAATAGTTTTTTAAACCTGTCATATTCACCGGAAAATGTGAGAGAGTAGTTAAATTCGAAACTCTTAAAACGTATGAAAACTTGATGATGTGCAAGATAATTAAAGCTTGTTCCAGGAGTTATTTTTAATAATATTTACCCAGGATATTGCTTTAAGGAATGATTAACCTCTCCGCTGTCCGTAGCGTGTCTAGCTTGTTCAAGTGAAACTTTTTCGGAGCAGCCGTAACGCGCTTCAAGCGTTCTTTTACATTATTTTTTTCTTAAAAAGCTTTGTAAATGTTATTTATTGTTTCTTTATTTTTGCTTGTTTTAATGTGGCTAAAAACCGGGGAAATACAAATTTCATGGAAAGAAGAGGACGACGAAAGGGTTAAAGGAATTTTCCAACATGAGAATTTTTCATTTTTAATATGCATTTTCTTTTTCTGTTTTGTCAACTGCCGATTTTGAAAAAAAATCAATTTCATCCTCAATTTATATGAGAAAATAACCCTGAATAACCTGGTTTATTTTCAAAACTTTATCCAAAACACACATTTAAATTGAATTATTAGATATACAAAAATCGAGATTCAAATTTAAAAGAATGCTTAGCGACCAATTATTTAAAGAAAACAACCATCCTCAATAAATTGGATAGCGATTCGAAACGAAGATGAATAGATTTTATTAATTTAAAAGTGAATTTAAATTTATTTAATGAAATTTAATTTATTAAATGAATTTATTGAAAATAAGAGGCAAAGTTTTCAAAATTCAATCTTCAAAAACCCTCTGATAATATGAAATGCATGTAATATAGATTTAGTTTCACTGAGTTTGCTAAAAATATTTGATTTTCTATTTAAATAATAGCTTTGTATGATCAGTGTTCTTGTCACGAAAAAGAAGTACAAATTTGTGTTATGAGGATTATACTCATCATGAGTATAATAGTGACAATTTTAAATTGTAATTTTAGTGAAAAGTAAAATACAGTTTCTAACTTTTATTTTTTCGTTCATAAGAAAACTATGTTAATTTAGGAAAATAATTGCATCTGAGTAATAAAATAAAGTCACTTCATTATAGCTTAATTTCATATTACATACATTCTGTGCTTGATGAATATACTCAACTTTTAATTTATGCGACGTTGATCAGAAAGATATTTTTCAAAAATGTTGAAACAGTTAAAAAGTAAAAGGTTCTGTTTTTATGTAACTAAATATAAAAAAATAGTATCTTAATTTATTTTTAAGATTCTTTGAATGATAATCAATGATTAGTAAGTTAATTTTTTATGATTCTTGGATGACTTTACTTTTATATTATTTCAATTGTGGGATTCATAAAATCAAATTGATATCGATTTCACTCTAATGAGAAAATCCAATTTTACTTTGTCATAAGAAGTCTAGAAAAAATATTATAAACGTCAAAAAATTCGAACTCGAGATTTTGATGGGTTTCCACGTTTTAAACTTAATTAAAAAAAACCATGTGTGGCGATATATCTGTCTGTCGGCAATAATAAAAACAACTCTTTAAGCTAAATAAATGAAAGTATTCGGATTAATAATCAGATTTGTAGATTTCAAACAAGTTTTGGATTAAGTCTGTTCTAAAGATGTTCGATTACAAGTTAACTCGGTAACTTCTAAAAACAAAGAACTATGCATTATAAAATCTGGTCCATAGGTTTAGCACCTATAATATATATTTTCAAATTTTGAGCTAAATCTGTGAAAGGGATGAGCGTCTGTCGGTCTGAACTTCCGAAGCATGTAAACGCAATAAGTTCTTACCGGAATGATTTAAATTAATAAAATACATCTTGTGATTATATCTGTGTAAAAATGTGTTTTTATTCGACGGGAAATAATCCGTTCAAAATATGTGGTTGGCGAGATAGTCAGAAAAAATGCTAGATTCACACTTAATATTTATATTTCGTAACTATTGTAAAGCATTTTGTAACTTTATTCAAATATTATCATAATCTTGTGCTTCGGTAAATGTATGAAATCTTCATTGGTAAGTATACGAGAAATTTTCTGGAATACCACTTCTACAGAATTTTTCTAGTTAATATTGAGCTCTTTGTATAGAGTTTAATATAGTCAAATTATCAATGTTATCCTTTGTTTATCGTACGTTAATTCATCTTTAAATGTATAACCAAATTGAAATAAAATATGAAATTACAAGGACTTAAATTATTTTAATATTTTTGCGATGCTTTACTGAAATAAAATTTAAAAAATTAATATCGCAAAAATAAACATTTATAGAAATTCTTCCTATTTTGAGTGGAAAGAAAGAAAACAGAAACGATTATCATAAATTATATCATAAACTTTCCTCCAAAAATATCTAATTTTCAAATGTTTTTGGATAATTATCATAAAAGCCATAAAATAACAAACCTTCACATTGATTTTTAGATATTATGACAAACTTACAACTATTTCTAAGTCTTTTAAGCACTAAAAGGAATCTTTATACTCAGTTATTTATCATAAGTCATCTAATTATTCTTTGGAAAGCAAAGGGTTAACTTCTGAAGGTTTTTAAAATTATCTAATTAATATCTCCCGTTTTGAATAAGTACTAACTGTCTGAATTCAGAGTCCATAGATTGTTTGAAATCCCTGTGGATTGTGAATTATAGCATTTTTGAGAGGCTAAATTTCAGATATAAGTTTAGAAATTGATAATTCCGTATGATTCGCGGACAAGACGACTAAGGGGTTAAAATATTTGAAACTAAATGCAATTTATTTCGAAAAATATTTCTTCTGGTAGCCTTCTTTTCGTAATTTTGAAATCCTATTGAAAGCAATTGGAATGCATGATTGACTTAATTAATATGAAGGTCGCTGCCTGTAGAATGCGAGTCGTGGAAGTTTCGCAGTTGATTATTAATCTTAATCGAAGAAAATGTGATAAAATAATATTTCAATTAATCCGACTGACGTCCCTCACGTGCCGTGTTTTCCACATGACATTTATTTAAGACAGTGAAGCATTTCATTACATCACCAGCGTGAGGTTCCGGCTCCCTTGCATGTTCTAGGCGTCGTTAGTATGAGGTGTTTTCCGGAGCGATAGAACATACGTTTTTCAGAAATAAGATGAAGCTGAATTTAATTTGTTTTACTTAGAGTTGTGGCCACATCTGACATCAAGTGTTTTCTTGGATGAAATTAGTGAAGCTTCAAATGAATGAATTTTGCTGACGAATGTTTTAGCACTCTCTATTCTGCATTATTTTTTTTGAGTGCTGAATTTTTTTTTATATCAGGAATTTTTATCTTTGAGGTAAAATACTCTAGATTATCGTTCTAATTTTTCTTTTTTAAATATTTACATTGTTCCAATTTTTATTTTGATAGAATAGGACTTCTTGAACCATTTTTTAAATTATCTGAATATTTTTAAAGAATGGCAAGTTCTTAAAACGAAATCTTATAAAAATTTCTGAGTTTGATATTTCGTTCTCAGCTATTAAGGATAGAAGAAATAGAAAATTTACTATTTATCTATAACCGATTTTAAAAAGGATGCTTTATGGAGCTTGGATTAAAAACGCTGAAAAAATAATCCTGTTTATTAGAACTGGTTTATTATTTTTTGTGTGCTAGAATTGTTAATTTATTTCATTTACACAATCTGAAATGTTTATTGAACAAAAAATTTTCCAAATTAATTTTGTAGTGCCTGAAAACTATGGTAGTAAGCTGTTACGAATGAAAAAAAAAATCAATTAAATGTAAAAAAAAATCAATTAAATGTATCGATATTTAAGCAGCAGATTGGCTTAGTAATGAGAGAAATTAAGGTTATAGTTATTCTTTTCAATAAAGATGAAAAATGTTTGAGATTGTAGAAAAGAGTTGTAATGGCTAGATAGTATATACGAAATTAAGTGAATAATTAAATTTATAAAGCAAAAGATCAGTATAAAAAATTTAATTTTCGATATTATCTCTGTTAAAATTATTTTATTATCTCGGATAAAAGTTTTTGTTATTGCTTTTGAGCACTTTTTCAAAAGAAACAAAGGATAAAAATTGTTTTTATTGCCTTGAAGTGTTTTGAGAAATACATAGTAATTTTCTGCGAATTTTTATTTGATAATTTTCAGTACAATATAGTCCATTTAAAAAAATTTCTAACTGGAACAAGATTTAATGATTTACGTTAGCAATTATATTAAAATATAAGACAAATATTTCAATTAATTGAAACTTGATTCAAATATTTTGTGATGTGGTATTTAATAGCAAACTCAAGAACATTCATTTCATAATTGCCCCAGAAAAAAATTAATCAAAACCATCTATTTTAAGTTCGAAAGTAGGCTTGAGACAAACGTCATACAAAATGAAAATAAGAAGGCATCTTCAAAACGAAATCCAAGTTGCTTTAATCTGTTCTGCCCGCTATCCTTGATAAGCAAAACCTTCTTTTTGCACGTGCTTGATCATGCTTGAGAAACCAGTACAAGAACAGGACAATCAGTAGCGGAAGAAAAAAACGAACAAAAGGTTCGTCACGAACATCACTTACGTCGCTCCATTCATAGTAAGTAAATGAAGACCGTAGACGATAAAATTGTCAGCTGAATAAGCATGAGCAAGAAAAAATGCCTTATTGTGCTGTTATTAGTTTTCCCTGATTTACAAATCATTATTTAATTTTGAATTTAACATAAAAATAATATCTTAATATATGGATCGTGTTCAGATGAATTTTATCTCCTTTAACTCTTGTTTAAGCAGTCGCAAAGAACTTTTTTCCATTCTGCAAAAGATTCTACTTGACTAAATTAATACCGTTTAGTATTTTATTATATAATTTTATAAATTCCTTACTTTTATTTTTCACATTGGTATATTGATTATAAGGAAAATAAATACTTGGCACCCAAGAAGTTTCCTTTCCCAAATATTTTAGGAGCATCATACCAAAAGGTAATGTCATATGCAAGTTGAATTATTTTGAAATACTGCGTTTTTTGTTTTCTTCTATTCCATCATAAATTTTGGCTTATTTTAAAAGCAAGCCAAACACAAGTTAAAAAGTAGTTGCGTTAACGCACTTCTATCGTAAACTAATTATCATTTTCTTTTTATCAGAGTTATTTATCTAGTTGAACTTTATAGTGTCATCTTATAGAAAATGTGGAGAAAATTTTCTTTGACAGGTGCTCTATAGGGATATTTATAAATTTTTGCTACGTTATTATTAAAATTTCAAAGTAATTTTTTCCATTAATTCAGATGGAAAATTCGGAAATGGAATGACATCTCATGGAACTCATTTATAAAATATTAAAACACTTAATTCAAAACGAAAATTGTAAATTTGATTTATGCAATCATATTATCACTTTTTCTAAAAAAATTATTATTTTCAATTATTATCGATTGGTCATTTTCTAATCTTTAAACAGCTTCAGTTTAACAAATCTCCTTAACTGAAATTCAAGCAACTATTGGGGATTTCATTCAAATTCTTAATTCTTTTAAGAATTTGTAATTTATATCGTTGATATGTAAAAAATGATTTTTTTCTGTCTTTTTTTTAAAAAAATTCTCTTATATTGAGAAAAATTGTTAGGAAATCTTTCAATATGAGAAATATTTCTTTGTACTTTAATACACAGAAACGGCTTGCGAAATACTTCTCGTCATATTTTATACATGTTGTGGAATTCATTATTTTTTAACATTGTTTTAAAATGCACACGCTAGTTCTTTGATTCAAAACAATCATTGATACGGGAAAAATAGAGGAATAGTGGATTAGCTCTTTGCTGTCTGAAAAATAATTAGATGCAAAATTATTCACCCAATACAAGGATTTGTTTATTGCCATGAAAAATAAATATCTATAATTCTTTTAAGTCGAATTTATTTGAAAAATGAATCTACATCTCTGAACCATTATGTAGACGTTTTTAACAATTATACTTGAAAAATAAATAAAACATCAAAATGATGTACAGTCTTGAGTATCGAGTAACACTCGACATCGGACCGATAAGGGTTAACATATTGAGTAGAATGGCTTTTCTTCGAGGGATATAAGATTTGTGATGCGCAATATAGGGCTACTATATTAGAAGGTAAAAGATGCAAATAGTATGAAAGATTTATTTCTCTTTCTCTTGTATATATGATATTTTTAGTTAAGAAATATTTAATTTAGAAACATTAAATATTTAACTAAGAAATAGTTTGTATTTATTATTTAAATTTGAGCATTGCACAATTTCCGTTGTGGATTCTGATTATATTAACCTTCATTTCTCTTGGCAGCAATGGTTTGTAAGTAATCATGGATTTAATGAAATTTTTTTATAACGCCTTATTTGTGTGTCGGGAATAGTGCAAATATTTGACATCATCTTGTTTTAAAATATCAAAGATGTTTAGTTGCTGTTATTATTTTCTGTCACAATTGGCACTTCAATATGGCAGTTCAATTCTTTTTTTCACGTTCTTTGACATATTTCGCCATCATTTTCTTTATTTGTATTTTTATTAATCGTTTGGTCCAAGAACTATTTTGTGAAACATTTTTCTGTGGTTTGACGTATTACTTCTTGCCCATCGCCTCTTATGCTGTAATAAGTTCATTTCTTCTTGATAGTTGTACAATGCATTCCGGAATTTAATTGGTTGCGTACATTTATGCGTAAATGGATTAAATTTATCATTAAATGCCCTCCTGATGTAATTTAAGATAATTCAGGCTAGCTTAATTATCACCGGCGTTAAAATAGTTGGAATGATTGGCAAAGTTATTTTTAACCGAACTATTCTTTACTTGTTACAGATTCGAGAGGCGCCATGACGGTCTCGCACAAGGAAAAAAAGGAATCCCTTGCGGATGAGCCAAAAGAGTTTACTGACATTATTGGAGGTCATGGGCGCTTCCAAATGACTATATTCATATTTTGCTTCTTCTGCTCTGCACCGCATTGTTTCCACAATCTCATCATGACTTTCTTCGCTCCCAACATCGATCATTGGTGCGCACGACCTCCAGAAGTAGGTTGCTCAAAGAATATCTCAATCGCCTCTTACACTCACTCGCTCTTCTTTCATTATTACCTTCATTACATAATTTAGAATATTATTAAAATTAAATAGACATTTTTTGGTGATATTTATTTAGTTATTTTGTATACTAATTCCATGTATCTTGGAAAAAAATTGTAATGTAATGATGATTAGTTTGAAAATGTCTTATTTTTTAAAAATCCAGTATAATTTATTTCTGGCTAAAATTTTAAAATCTTGTTAATTTTTGAGTGAGCATTTCTATGGAGTAACTACAGACTGAATTTATTAAAAATGATAATATCAAAAGTTATATCATGCAAGGAAAAAAAACATTTAAAGAAGATTCGAACTGTCAACCTGAAACATCGAAACAATGTTTTTTTAACCATTATTTGCATTTCTTAAAATTAGAGTGAATAAGTTATTCTAAATTATGAAATAATTATGTTCTCTCAAAAATTCATTATATACCATCGTAGGAATTTTATAGAGATAGAACTGAAAAAAAAGCCTTTTTTGAATATGAAAGCAGTGCAACAAGGTTTTTTTTTTGATGTACAGGGGCATTCATAAATGAATGTATCAGCTTTGGAAGGTTATTACAAGAAACCGAAACAAAGAACTGACTTGTAACTCATCGAAAATCAAAAATAGCAGTTGAAATTTTTATTTAAACTGTGTTATAAGTGTTTAATATGAGCTCTTTCAGAAATACGATCGGCACTAAGGCGATATGATACTCCATCTTACACATTTATCGATTGTCCGTACACATTTATCGATTTATCGATTACACATTTATCGGCATTTCCTGTGTGATGCTTTGAGAACTTGTTGGTTTGAGAGTTTTAATTTCGCGTGCGTTTGTAGGTAGTAATGAAACAAACATCTGCTGTTTGAAGTAGGCCTAGAGAAAAATGATTACCGCTGTGCACGCATATTTGTAGCTTTTCAAAATTTCATATACATTCTGAAAAAGGGTTGGATGAGTTATTGTTATGCCTTGACAATCTTTGTGTGTCTGGTAAGGCATACATTGAATTTAAACTTTTAACTGTTCTTGTAAACTTTTTTGCATGTTGCATTACGAATGATTTAATTTGAAAGCAGCATGCAACCAAAATTGCTTTACTTGAATAAAAATTATGCAGTTCGGGTGCAATTCGACAGGTTCCGGATAATTTGAGACTATTACTACTACTACTACTACTGCCACCAAATAGCACATTATCTCACAATCTTTTCTAAGAACGTGAAATGCAATAATTTACTTAAAACTTGTCAAGACCATATGAACGACAATTCAAACTGCACTCAATTAGGAGTTCCCAAATCTTGCCTTCACTTTTACACACAAAACAAACACCAGTTTTGTTGAATGAGTTAATTATGATAGTTTTTAGAAAGAGGGAAATCGGTGAATTTGAGACATAACCACAAATGATGCGAAAGGGGAAATTTACTATTTCGGAATTTATAGTACAATGATGGGCCAACATCATTAAAAAAAGTTTTTACACGTGTGCATAACATAGGACAAGAGCTTTTATTGTTCTCAATTGAAGTATAGGATTAAATGGTATTCAGTGCAAATATTGTCTTTGCCAATTATAGAATAGTTTCTTAAACAAGGTTCTAAATGATGCAATTGAAATTTGTTTCTAACATGCAGTTAATGTGTAATGTAAAACTCATTTATTGTTTTAATTTCTTCTTTGATTGCCAAAGATGGCAATGTATTTATTTAACCACTTAATTGATTTACCCGTATGCCGTATGTGCATCGATTTATCGAATTTCGATAGTTGTAAACAAAAAATAAACCGTTCATAACGATTATAATTCAATAGTAAAATGACTTCGAATACGTAAATAAGTCAAGTATTCGATGAATTTCTATTTGAATCAAAATAAGAAAATACTCCCAAAATAGAAGGTGTCACCTTATTAGTTAGCAAAGGAAATAAACCTGTTAAGGTGTTAAGGACTTCTAAATTTGGACTAAGCTGTATATGCGATATTACTAGCTATGAAAAGAAACAAAGGATTGTGTAGATAGTATTTAGTAGAGATCAGTCAACAAAATTTAACGTGATACTATGATCAATAGTTACATATAAATTTAAAATGTGGAAAGACAAAATTTTGATTAGTGTATAGACAAATATTTCTTCAGGAATGTCTATTATTGAACAAGGGTGATTACGAAATACAAAAGAATGCATTTGAAAGGAACATTGATACTGAGCGATATTAAGAATTATAACGCAAGATATTTAGGTACGTAATTGAAGTTAAACGAGGTCATGGGCTTATAGTTTACTTATTTAATGGATTTTAAGATATCGTAGATATCAAGGGCAAGACTTTGACTTGGAAGATGAAAAAAAAAAAGACTGATTAATGGAGGAATGTCGGTCAAAAAATTTATCTGAATCAGTCTTTAAGTATATAGAATAAATATATTGCTATAAATATATATCCCAAGTAATTTCACTCTTGCAAGAAATTTCATTTCATTTTATTCTATTTTCACAAACTAATAATCATTAGAAAACAATTGGTAGAAAATGCGTATACTGTAGGCTTATCTGGATTTCCTTCAAATAATCTACTAAAATATTTTTCTGTCGAATAAATTAACAACATTTGACAGCTATGTTAAAATTCTCACTTGCTCACTTAAGATAAAACGTTTTTTATAGAACATATCAGAATGCATTGCTTGAATAATCACATAACTATTTCATTAGCATGATACTTTAATTAAAGATATTTCTATTTATATTTGTACACCACTTGTCCAAATGTTTCCTTCTTAAATGCTATATATAACTTTTTCATCTGAAAGGAAATAATTATAATTGTTCGAAGCAATGATTTTATTTGTAGAAATTTATTAAAAGAAATCTAATGAGCAGATTTCCGTATGTGTATTTTCTTCTGTAATTTGACATTTGGTATCGTATAGATGTATTATGTATGCTTGTATATTTTCTCTTTTCTGTTTAACCATTTTTATATAACTTGTTCTCAATATTAATCTTTATGCTAGTAGAATATGAAAAATTTGGAAGTGATTAAAACGATACACTAACTTATCCCAAACTTTTATCAAAGGTATAAACTAAAAAAAAACGAATATGAATATTTTTTACAAATATATTTATTTTTAAGAAATGGGAAATTGTTTTTAATTTAATAAGATAAATATCTAATGAAGATATATATTACCTTATGTTTCTTCGTTATTATTTATCTAGAATATTACATAGATTAAAAGTTTTAAACTTAACTTAGAAACAAGAATTTTTCTGGAAAACATACACCATCTTAGCTTGTTTTGAATTATTTTGAAGCATAAATATCAAGATGATGCACAATGATCCAAAATTGCCTTTATTAGAAATGATTATTGCATTGAATTGCTTTTACATTTTCAGATTATTGCAGCAAATATATCAGTAGAAGAATGGAAAAACCGTAGTATACCTATTGTGAAAGGAAGAACAGGACTTGATGAGTCTAGTCACTGCACAATGTATCCCAGCACAATCCGAAATGGTTCTTTATATTCAAACATTAACGAAGAACCCATAAAATGCACTGCATGGGAATACGATAATTCATTCTACAAAGACACTATGGTAGATCAGGTAAGTTCAATACAGAAAATATTGTATTTTGTAAAACCTGCTACAATAAAATCTGTTATTTTATATTTAACTTGAATTCTTTTCAGATATACATCAAAGGTTTTAAGAATGAGTTAAACTTTGTATAAAACATATTTAAATAATTTAAATTGTTAAAAATTTAAAATAAAATGTCTTTGAAATAATGAACATTTTTTTGTACACATATCGTTTTATTTAAAAATGCCTATTATGAATACTCATAAAAATTCTTTTTTAGGAAAAAAAAAACAATTAAAAATAAAATACGTCTTTTTTATGTGTAATTTTATTCTTTTAAATAAGTAAATTCTTTAAAAAGGAAATATACTTATCATACATCAACATATTATACCGTTGATTTAAAATTTGAAAATTTATTACCTCAAACTCAAGATTTTTCTCAAATTTTTGAAATGGGAATATTTAACTATAACAATCATTCGTATGGAATAAATTTTCTGATTTTGCTTTTAAGATTCGAAAAACTATTTTTATTATAATTAAATTTTATTTAAATATGACTAATAAATGAATTTTTCAACTTTATTATCATTAAATATATTACGAATTTAAGGTAAACGCAAACTATCTTCAAACCTTCTAGTCTGCGTTTTCAAACGTTTGTTTTTTTTTCAGATCAAAGTACTTGATTATTGAATGTTTTCTTTTTTTTCTTATAGAATGTTATTTCGTCATTTTTACTAATTTTAAATTTTACAGGAACAAAATTTAAATTTTTTGATGACAATATCGGTTTGTTATCTTAAACTTTTTCATCACGCACTTTTGGACCCTTCAAAAAATTTTCACTAAGTATTCAGAAAGTTTTTCACTACACCAAGTATGTATTTGCCTAAGAAAACAGGGCACTTAATTAAATCAAATAATATTTATTTGTAATTTTTTTAGTTTCTATAATCATGAAACAAATTTCTTAGTAGAATGTTTTACTTGTGTTTTCAGATCATTTTCAGTAAATCAATTGAATGAAAGGAGTTGTGCGGTAAAAGATCTCATGGCTAAATTTATTTATGACATCCAACCTCGGGATTTGAGCTCATTGTTCTAAAAGGGCCGATCTAGTTTGTGCACTAAAATTTTTCCCAATCAAAAAAATCCCTAATCTGTTTTAAACTACAGACATTAACTTAACTCTCTGAAAAAATTGATTTATGATAAAGAAATAATTAGTGTTTGATTTTTAAGAAAACAGGGCATTTTCACAAAACATCCAAAAATGAATTTTTATTACGAAAATAGACTTAAAAATGCATTTAACTTTGATTTCGTAATGATGATGTTTCACAATGCTTGTTTTTCCAGTGGGACCTAGTCTGTGAGCGCGAATGGTTAATCTCCATAGCCAAAACGGTTTACATGGTTGCTTTCCTCCTCGCTGCGACATTATGTGGGCAACTTTCAGACAAGTTTGTATACTTTTTTTCATTACAAGAACTACAACTTTTTTCGCTATGATTTTTTAACAAAATGATTTTTTTATTCTAAAACGATATTTCTTCATATATTTGTAGAAAATGTTTTATACGGCATTTTGAAAGATCTTTTTGAAATTAGATGACGTATTACAATTATTAGGTTAAAGTTCTTGTAATGTGCATTAAGGATTTTAGTGGGAAGAAATTTTGACTAACTTGTAAACATTTGATACTCTAGAGTTGCTTGATGAAATGCTGAAAGCATTACAATTGCATCAAACCGAAACAAACAAAATATTTAAATCATGTAAACTAGTTTATTTATGCTTAAATGTGTCCGATTTAACAAACTGAAGAATCGATAAGCAATATCGAAGAATGATTGAATACAGAGGACGCTGTATAAAATTATAGATCAATTTATGAATGTTTCGTTAAAATAATTATAATTTGGCCATTCTTAGTTTATTATTCAGTCGATGTATAATCTTGCACGTCCTGCTCATTTGTTAACTTTTTGGAATTTCGAAAATGCTTTTTATAATGCGTATATTTAACACCTATTCATACTACCACCAATAAATGTGGCAAGAAAATTCTCAGCATCTTAATGACAGTTTCTATAAAGCGCATTTGAAACGCAGTTCATGGAAGATTCGTGTTTACTACAAGAATCGACGATATAGTAAATAAGTCGGCACTTGGTGTCCTGATGGAAGATACACATGTTCGAACAATGCTACCTAGCCAGGGATAAGACTATTCATCCTTTGTTGTGCATTGTGCTCTCCTTCGGACTTGAATGGGGATAAATAATGGAACACTCATGCTTTCGGCCCATTAAAACAGCAAACTGTGTCGAAATGCCAGATGGGACTATTTCTTCTATGGACCACCCAAGCTGGGATAAAGTTCCAATAATGAACAGCATATGCTCTTTACGACCCATTGAAGAAAGAAGTGCTAAGCGAATGCAGATACGAACATTGTGTATTGTGAGGGTTCTGTTAAGGGGTGGATGTTTCAAGAATCTTCCCACGTATTTTTGAAAAATGATATAAGAATGGAATATTTCTGAAGAATGATCAGACAATCGGCATCTCCCACGCGCCAATGCGAGCCTCAGAGATAGAGCTTCATTGCTGTTAAAATGGACGGTCGAGAAGCTGAGCCGGAGAGAGGAGACAAGCTGAGGGAGAGGAGGATACAAACTGATCAGGTGGACGAGACAAGCTGATCACAGAGATGGGACCAGCTGATCTGGAAAGAGACCGGACGAGAGCGGATACGACAGCGAGACGAACTGTGAGCAGTACTGAAGTTGAAGAGATACCACGTGATCTCGAGTTTGTCGGAAAGATTTACCGGAAGTAATCCGTAGATCTCGGGAGCTATACGCAGTAGCCGGATACGCGGACAGCTTGCTAATTTCTTGGCATAGATGTCGAACTGACAATCCAGATGTAAATATTTCCCAGCATTTAACCTAGAGGACGTGGTGTTGTTTTTGTATAAAGTTGTAAATAAACCCTTTGTGTTTAACACGCTACCATTTTATTTGATCGACCAGGAACAAGTCATTACAATATGTCGAAAAGCGGAACTAATTTTATCATTAACAACTCGTTATTGCTATTTACTACTCCCACCAAGAGCTATAGATATCAAAGGATTATAGCATGGATAGAATTTACAGTACTTTTTAGATGACAAGGTACGCCCATACCATTTTCAATAATTCCGAAATATTCTTTATAACTTTAGTACTCCCTTTATATGAAATTGCTATCCCGAGATACAAGTGTTGTTTTATCGGATGGGAGTAAACTATTTCTTAAATGCTAAGACTTTCATATCTTGACTAGAATACCTCCGGGCTGGCATAGCCTGGTTGGTAGAGCGTTGTATTTCTGCGGTTGCAAGTTCGAACCGCGACGGTCAAAGATTTCTCTAGTGTGTGGTGATCGTTAAATCTGTCGTGCTCACAAAGCCCTCCATGTCAAGATTAATACCACTGGGGGTACTGGGTCAGAGTCGATCATTCTCTTTTCCAGATCTAAATTACGATTAGTGGATGAATGAATGAAGTCTGCCCCGTAAAAAGGGCTGTGACGTATGTGTAGTTTAGTAATACTCTTAGCCTTAGTTGGCACTAATGAAAACAATACTATTAACCTCATGCTATTGATAAATAGAAAAGAAAAAAAATTTGGCAAAAAATGCACGATAGAATCAGCAAAAATATTAAATTCACGTCAATGTTAATATTTCTTAACTATTACACAATGACAATCTCATACAAGCCCTTTTCTTCCATAATACCTTCAATACAAAGTATTCGATTAAATTTTGGGAGGAACCCTTCCGGCTCTGTTCTCTCTAGAATTTTCGAACGTTCCGTTATTTCATGGAAATTTAGCAGGTTATTGATGAGTACACATTTTTCACATTCAAAAGTTCAGTCACAGATGATTACTCAGCCTTTTTCTTTGATTAAGGGTTCAAGATATCGATACAAACCTTTTTGTTAACAACCAAAAGTCTTCGAAAAACATATATGAAATGCAAACGAAGGAGAAATGCTTGAAAAATGTTCTTCACAAATTCCTTGTAAGTCGTATCTCTGACTCTCCGATCCGCCCGAAGGCACACGGATAAAGAATATTGAATGACCAACACTGACCGTCACAACAGCAACACTAGCGGGAACTGTGGTTGAATCCTAAAGGGCTATCGCCGACAACGGCACAACCTTTCCTTAAGAAATACGTCTCGCAATCAATGGGAGGAACCAGATCCCTCATCTATTTGTGTGCTCACCAGGGTGGAGAAATCCAACCTCTATGCCGGGGAGCATCTCATCCTCTTTTAGAGGTCCCCTCGTGGGAAGGGGAGATAAATATTTATTGTAAAAATAACTTTAGTTTTGCATGTTAATATTCTATGGGGAAAGCATAATCCTACTATTTATTATGAAAGAATATGAAGAACCATTATTAAAATACTAATGTGTATTAAAGCTTTTTTACGACATACGAAGTCTAATATATAAAGGCATGTATTATAGCCAATTTATATAGTATTCAATTTCCTGCGCCTATTTGAGAAGCAAGTTAATATTCATGATTAAATGATTATTAATAAACCTTTTTTTTGTTTTTTTATTTTAGGTTCGGCCGTCGTAAAACTATGATTGGTTGCCTCGTCGTGTTCTTGATAGCTGCCTCTCTAACTCTCCTATCTATGAATTTCATCATGTTCCTAGTCTTCAGATTTTTCTTGGCCCTGGGACTCACATCTGTGTTCACTATTTCATACGTCATCCGTGAGTTTTACTAACTTCATTCAAAAATGATACACTGGCATCATAATTTATCTGACATATTTTTAAGTACATGAGATATTTATCATGCAAAATTAAAGGTGAAATGTTTCTGTCGTTTTATACTTAATTTTATAATAAATAAACACTTAATAAAATAATAGAAAAATGGAGGAAAACAAGTAATTAATTACTGTAATATTTGTATTTTTCAATGCCGTTTTTACTTTAAAAAAGAAACTGTTTTGGAACAAAGTGAAAGTTGAAGCTTCATTTTGGAATTTACAACTCATAACTTGCTACCAGAAAAGTAGTAATTACTTTCTCCATAAACCCTGGCTTAGAAACCAGTAGTGTCATATACACAGTAAACAGAATATTTATAATAAAATTAAAATAAGGCGTAAATGCCTGAAATTTGGTTGGACATGTTTGAATTAAGCAGGATTTACTTTCAATCAAATGTAAGCAATATCTTCGACAAACAGGTGTAGGTAAATATAAGTATTAATATGGAATAAAAACGTTAAAAAAAGAAAAGAAAATTTGGAAAATTTTAAATGGATTCGAAAAATTTGGTACCCAACAATAACCTGAGGTCTTAATATTACAACAAAATTTTCTTTACCGAAACTGTCGAAGTATGATAGTGCTTTACATTTGATTTGTTGAACTTCATGCAGTTTAAAAAAATTTATTCTTTAGTTTATGATAAAGATATTGCACTCACATATAACACGCATTCAGCAATATTATTACAATACTGTTTTATTTATAAGTGAATTAGCTACAACAAAAAATATGGCTTTAAATTATTCATCAATTTTTTTTATATTTGCTCTAAGAATTTGAGAAAAATCATTGGATAGATAAAAATTTCGTGTCAATGAAACTCAATTTAGAAATTTTAAAGTAGTTTAAAATGTCTTTTTGTATTAAAAATAACTGAAGAAATTTTTTCAAATGTTCTTTTGTACTAAGCATTTCCCCTAAATTGCGTAAACCTTTTTTTAATTAAGAATCTACTCTCCACCCCAGGACGACTGAAATGTGGTTGCTTGACATCCAAAGATCTGTCCGGGAGAGTTTTTTGAACAATTTTCCACCCTTTCATAGATCAATTTTACGCATAATCTTTGTTAATAAGAAAATGATTAATTAAAGGTGGAAAAAAATAGTAGGGAATTAATTACTCAATTATTACCATTTGATAAGAGACCACGTAATAGGGGAGTCTTTAAAAAGTAGTGGGCACTTCGTAACATAACTACTTGCTTCCTTATATTAATGTTGGTTCATGATTTAATCTAACCCTCTATGGGTCAAATTTTTGTTTTAACCAAAACAAAATTGGGCTAACGAAAAGTCAGAAATTATAAACTTATAAATGCAAATGAAAACAAACTTTTGTGTTTAAACAATTTTATTGCATTATAATTATGTGACTTTCAAACCGCACCGGCCTATATAAAATTTGCACTTCTGTGTCTAATAGCTCAAATATGAAAGTCATAAAGCATTTTGCATTTGGTGTAAGGTATAAATGTACATGCATCCATAAACATAGCTTGGTAATCTCTGACGAAAGCACAAATAATTTCAATTGGATCAAATGGTTTCGCGTAGTTTTACTGACAACACTTTGCGCAGCGATTATTTTGCTATTTCGGGTTGATGAGCCACGCAATGGTCGTGAAAAGTAGTATTGGTTGTGTTTGCAACGTCATAGAATTAAGATCTATGCGCCATCTCATGAAAAAATCTATAATTATTTTGTAAAATGTTGATAAAATAAAATGTGACCTGAAAGAGGGCCCATAGAGGGTTAATACTTGATTATAGTATGTTGTCTCGCATACAGTTTTAAATGTTTATTTTTATCGTCGTACATTTTAAATTATAGGCCGATAACTATTGAATTATCTGTGATGACAAGATTTACTGTTTTGCAGTTGCGGAGATCGTTAGTGTGGAGTACCGCTCCATTTACTGTTTCACATTCAAGTACGGTTGGGTAGTTGCTTATATGTTGATGCCATACATAGCCTGGCTAATACCCAGCTGGTTCTGGTTACAGTTAGTCTTCACTTTACCTTGGTTGACACTGTTGAGTGTTTTTTGGTAAGATCTTTTGTTCTTTCCTTTGTTTGAATTATAATGAGAGTAAAATATTAGACAACTTTTTTTAGTACTAATAAAACAATGTTAGATTGAGGTAACAATAACTCGAAACTACTTCAAATGTATAGGATTTATTATTAACAAAGGATTTTTAAATATAAAAATATGCTAAGTTCCAATTTTGATATTTTTGATAAACTTTCTGCCAGCTTATTCATTTGAATTTTTACTCTCTTCTTGGTGATTTTTTAAGGCTTATTGTGATATATGTATTCTACTTTTTCAAATCTTTCGATTCCTGGTTTCTGCATTAAAAATAATGCATTTGGCATTAAAATAATGCAACACATTCATAGCTCTCAAGTAGAGAAAAACATTGTTTCTTTGTGTGTTTCTTCAGAATATTAATTGTCAGGTAGAAAAGGATTGAGAAATTTCATTTGAATATTATATAATAATTCTAGTAGTTCATGCAGTTTTAATTTTGGCGACCAGTCGTTCATCTACAGTATTAAGTGAATTATTTTAAGCATGTCGACCCATTTTTGGTAAGCTATATTTATTATCAAATCCAAATGAAATATTTTAAATTATATTTTCACAATAAATATTAAGGATTTGTTAGTTGTGTTACAAAATTAGGAAATGAATGGGTCAGATTGGACTAATTTTAGAGGTTACAGGCCTTATTAAATTTAATCTTTAATATATCTCGAAAATAGAGGGAAAATATATTATTGTGGAAATGTCTTCGAGTATTGAGCTTTCATATAAAACAAAATGTGGGAAAGCTAGTACAGAAGTTGAGGCTGGGAGAACTGTTTTCGATCACAGAAAATGCACGATGAAAGAGTTTTGGAGATTTCTCTCGAAATGAGAAGCCAGTAAATGGTTGGCGGAGACCATTGATAATATATATATAGGAGCCTTAATATTTTCATCCAAAACAAAATAGGTGAAATCGGACCAGTGGTAAGTTATGGAGAAGTGTTTCTTTTGGATTTATTTAGTGTTTTTCATACATAAATTGTTGCTCCAAAGTATACGATTAGAATCGATATTTCTTTTAATTTATCATTTGAATTAAAAATTTTTTTTTGGAAGATTTCTTGTAGAAAGCACAGCTCTTATTATTTGAATAAAGTTGACAGATTTGCATTTTTAAATTTGTAGCATAATCGCTATTATTTATGATAAATAAAAAAAATTCATGTTTCATGAAAGTATTTAATTTAAGTCTAATAATACGAGACATACGAGATATGTTTGAATACATTATAATCGCTTTGTCCTTGGTCCCAAGGGCAACATTCAAGTTATAATCCACTCCATCCGTTTTCAATATTTTTTCTCTCATTTTCAATTATTCCATTATTGCATGCAAAGTAGGAATGAAAACAGCGCACGAGAAATCTCAATGAAAATTCTAGAAATAATTTCAGGACATGCAAATGAGCATCGAAAGAGCATCGCTTGCTGAAAACATGCTTCATAGTATTTTATTCGATATGGACTGCTGCATGGATGCTATCTGTTTTCACCAGTTACGAAGGAAGGGAAAGGGTTATAGAATAATTATCCCGTATATAAAATAAATTTCCTTTTCATATTTTATTCGTTTTTCTTCCTACCATTATTTATGAAAAAATTTAGACTTTTATAATTAGGAATGTGTTTTGAACTAACCAGTGTCATTATAATATTTAATACATTAGCAATACATTGAGATCTATAGATTTGAATTATAATACAATGAGACAATTTATTTAAATTTGTTTTAAAATATTTTTAAGTGCACCATAAACAATAGATTAAAAGAATACAAAACTTTTTTTTACACGATCCGTTTACTATCAACATCAAAATGATCTGCTTAAAAAAAACTACTATAAATTGAAAGCTGAGGAAACTAAATGTTGATGAATGGAATACTTGGTGAGAAGTAGTTACAAACTAGAACATTAATTCATGCTGTTGTTTCTAATGGCACTTGCCATGGTCAAGCTCGCTGACATAGTCAGCGATTTTAAGCAAAGGGCGCGTCTCTTGTTTTAAGTAGCGCCAACTATGACCAAGTACACACATAATATTAGCTTGCATACATTTGCACATCTCACGGATAGAAACAGATGAAGGAACGACTCTGCTCAAACCGGGACTCGAACACAGGACGCCTAGATAACGGGGAAGACGCGCTACCTTTGAGCCAGGACGTCGGTACATTTTTTCATGAAAGAATCAAGTAAAAACATTAATTATTTTTTAAATAGGAGAGCGTTGTTTCAATTCCATTTCTTTATAGGAGATAGAGTAATTACATTTCACTTTCCAGAGCCAGTATCGAATTCCCCTTTAAAATTATTCAAAGATTTAACAAATTAAAAATTATTTTACACACTTTATTCCTATGCTTTTGTTACTAGTTATATTTTCTTTTATCTACATGATATATGTATTGATCGGTGAGGACAGTCCTGAACCTTTGAACCATATAATTTGTGCAATTATTATGTCAAAATAATTCAATATTTTTTTTTATCATGTCAGAACATATTATATTAGGAATGAGGTTTGTAGCGTCAACAAAAATACGTTTGCAAAAAATAAAAAAATCATATGCGAAAAATTGAAATTTTATTATCTGCGCGAGCATCTCAAGAAATGGTCATTTAACAACGTGTCGCCATTACATTTACAAAATCTCTGATTAAAAAAATTAATTAATGTCTACAGGAAATAAAGCCTAGAAAAATGTCATTTTGAGCATGTGATTATATGAAATGAAATAAATAGGAAATGTGATATTGTTTTAAACAAAAAATGCGAGACAACTTTTTTGTGTGGATCGTTTGCAATACTAAAGACTCATTCAATGAAACAATGAAAATGAATAAAAATATAATTTAGCTCGCACGAGCACGTGGTGCTTGGCCGTTCAAGAAATGATGTTCTGACATGATACATTGAAATATGAACAGCAGATTTCATTTTCATTTTCATTTTTTATTTATAGGATCGTTCCCGAGACACCACGTTGGTTAATAACCAAAAGGAGGTTTTCCGAACTTGAGAAGGTGCTTCTTTACGCAGCCGAGAGAAATGGCAAGGACATGAAAGAGGCCAAGGCTGCCATTCATCACTTCATCACCAATCACCCCCAGGTGTTTATTATTAAGGCATTTATAGAATTTGAGACTTATCAGTGGTAACTTCTAAATCTTCATTCTCTTACACATGTTGTTACGTGTTTTCTGCACGTAGTTCACTAATTTTTACAGCGGCACAAACGCATTTTGTTTGTAAAATATAATTCAGTGGGTATTTACACAAACGTCAAATGCTCATACTTTTTTTGTCGAAAAATAATATTAATGATGTCTTACATTTACCTGTACTTTTATCTATCTTTTCAAATTTCTACTTTTAAATTTCATCGATGGAAATAAAAAAAAGCCCCCCCCCCCAAAAAAAAAATGTATATTTGAAATGTAGAAAATGTAGGATTCGAAAACGATAGTCTCTTTGACTTTCCTGAAGAAATGGAAAAGCATTTTGCTCATTATTTTTCATCAAAATTTTCTTAAACTTGAAACTGTTAGCTGTTTATAAAATGAAACATAGAATTTCTTATTTTAAAGGGACAATTTAGATGCCCAATTTTTTTATATGAAAATAGCAAAACTATATGGCGTGAAGAGGCTGTCTTATCTATTGATTGAAATTAATCTTTCTTAGTTTATTTTAAAATAATCATTTTAACCTTAGTATCTTTATTTTATTTTTATCCTTTGAGAATCTTGCATGCTTCTCAAAATATTCATATTGAAAGGAAGAAAAGTACTCGTATAAATCTCCATCGTGCATAAATATTGGGCTGCCGAAGGTGTCACAGTATTCGTTTTGACATCATTGCTAACGATGATTCATTTGGATGCAGTTATGGATCATATAATAGATACTTTTACATTTTTTTAAGCATAAGCTAGATATAAAATTGACAATAAAACCATAACTGTCGATGTGTTTTAGAATATTAAAGAACAAAGGATTCTTTTGGGACAAATAACACAATTGAGTTCATGACCCCAATAAAAATAGAAAGGCAACTCATTCTTCCATAAGATGGTTTATCAAAGAAAAACGTTATAGATCTTTATTTTCCTGCAAAGAAATGTAAAGATACTTATTTCTCTTGAAAAAAAGAATTAGAGTATGACTGATTTTATAAAGATAGTAATACAACCTTTGGAAAGCAATTTTAAACACATGATTGGTTGATAATTAGGTAGTCCATGCTGTCCCTCTTATGATTTTATGAAGTGGGACAGTATGAACTCTGCAAATTCACCTTTCTTGGTTACTTAACCGCTGTGAAAATGTGAGCGATTAATGCACAGTTACAGTTTCCTTTTCATCTTAGACTGTTCCTGCAAAAGACAATTTATATTCTTTTTTTTTATAGAAGCAATAATTGGTCTTGAATCGGTCTTAAAGTTCAATACTGTTTCAACTCGAGTTATGAATCACACGCTTGCCTATAAAAAGCATTTTGAAGGTGATACACAATCTAATAAACTAAAAACCTGATTGTAACGGATTGAGAGCTTGGAAGGAATAGCAACTTTTTAAATAAAAAAAGGATTAAAATTATACGAATTTCATGTATTTTGCGATTAAGTCATTCCATAAATACTGATGTTCGTAAAGCCAGTCACCTCTTGTGTTGACCCTTGCTTTCTTCTGGTGACTTTTTGAAAATATTTTAGTGCAAGATGTAAAACTGTGGGTTTTCTTTCGTAATGATTTGAAATTTGGTAATTTTGATCCCGTAATCTTTATTTTATAAGGATTCTCTGTACAGCTTAAATTATTGAAAAACTTAAGATAAATTAATGCATTGTCATTAATTTCTTACAATTAGTTCTCATTCTCCCTATATATGTCTTTTTCAAATGTTCAATCATTAATAAAATCCTTTTTATTCGTCCTCTCAATTTCAAATACGTTTTTTTAGACTTTTAGAGGAGGACATTTGATTTTAATACAGTTTTTCAAATGTTAATTCATTAAATAAATTTTAGAAGTTTTTAATGAAAATTGAAATCGACAGGCAGTAGCTGAATCGGTAAAATGCAAAAGTTTCAATATTTTTTACGTGTAAGTCTTTGATGTTTCGTGTCATTTCATGCCAGGCAACAGAAATGTCAAGAAATCTTAATACATATTTTATCATGATAAATCTTTTTTAAGTGAAACTTTCATTCATAATAATACGAGTAATTTTTTGTTTACTTTTCTGTGCTAAAGGTTGATGAAAAGAAAGGCGATGAGACAGTATTGGACTTGTTGAGGACACCAGCACTGAGAAAAAATACCATTAATATATATTTCTGTTGGTAAGTTTTTTCCCTTGATATTGGATATTAACTTCTTTAAAATAACGGAAGTTTTATTATTATTCTGACAAAGCTTCACTTCTTCCAATTAAAAATGCGAACTTTCTGCGTTTTGTTAGCGCTTTGTAAAAAATAAAATGCTACTTTCTATCAAGCTGTAAAGAAGCGCCAAACCTCTCCTTTGTGTGGCCAGTTTTAGATAATTCCAGCCGAAATTCGATTCAAGCAACATTGTATAAATATCTACGAATGATAATTTTCAGGCCTTATACGATTATGTCAGATATTATGTCGATTAGGATTTTTTAATACATCAATGTGTAGCTATAAATAATTTTGTAATGGATTTTATCACTAATTTTATGTCAACAGCTGCGATGTTTAAGATTTCAAGATAAAGGCGACGCTAATAGGAGGACAAAAAAGGACAATTGTTCCCTTTCGATAATCCCTTGCCCCCCCCTTCTAGTAAGTAAGAAATTGAAAATTTCACCATCAAAAGTCATCATTTTGGAACGGAGAACTGGCTATTAGCAAATAAGATAATTTAAAATTATCTTAGATTAAAAATTCAAAATATGCAAGAACAGGTTTAAGCATTCAGTTGAATAAATACATTTGGCGAAGTAGTTGATGAGTTAACGCGATATCCTATTCTGCCGATTCTGTTTTAGTTGAAAATTTAAGAAGTCAATGCAATTAATGACCACGAAGTTAAATCCTAAGATTTTCAGATATCCGATTCAAACGTCGTTCATTCTGCTTATAATGTTCGACAGAATAACAAGCAAACGTGGTAAGTGGTACACTTTTTAAGATTTTTTTTTCGGCTAAAATTTTATCACCATTTATGAAAAAACGAAGTTTTTGTCTTTTATTCCCATCTTCCTAATGTGGATTTTTTAAATCAAAATTGAAGCATTTTTATTATAAAGAATATTGCTCTAAAGTTGCCTTTTCAGATTCTGAATTTACTAAATATTTCGAAATAGAATCGTCCTTTTATTATTCTAATTGCAATTTCTTTAACAATGCGCTCACAAAATTTGGTTAATGGCTGAGTATTGTAAAAAGCTGCTTTAAGGGGTGCAATAAAAAAAGATGCCAACATCACTACTGGCAAAAAGTCATCTCGATAATTCATTTTTAACGAAAGAACA
Organism: Argiope argentata; assembly: GCA_026289955.1. NCBI lineage: Eukaryota > Metazoa > Arthropoda > Arachnida > Araneae > Araneidae > Argiope > Argiope argentata. The sequence goes on from JAOUZG010019123.1 coordinate 1,153,991, forward strand.
TAATCTTAAGTCAAGCCATTTGCTTTTGGATAATATTTGTATTGCAATGTGCAATTTATAATGTGTACATAAAAGATACAGATATATATTTTCATAACTTCTTTATAAATTATTACGTCTTCGCCAAGAATCTGATTACTTGAAGTCTAAATGGAAGGGATATGTACCTAGATAATATTACAGAGCAAAAGGGAAGATTATTTTTCAAGTCCGCCCTGAGTTACAAACGTTACTGGACTATTACATTATAAATTTAAAAATTAATCTATAAATTTCAAATTTTAAATGTTATGCAACTTTTTTATATCTTATTGGTCTTATTTGTATGTTGATTCAGTTGATGAAAATTCAGAAATGGTGGCAAAGGTTTAAATGCTGTTTAAGAACTACGGACGGGGGGGGGGCTCTCTGACGCTAATTCTAATATAACTGATGAGATTTTTTTAATGAAATACATATAAGATATAATGCAAGATAAATTTTTAAATCACTCTTATTCGAAATATTTTTTCATTTAAAATTTTAAGATAAAGTTCATCACCGTACAAGATTTCTGATTTTGTCTGGAAATGCCTTATCCCAAACAGGTTCATTATTTCCTACATCTACTATGCCCTCTCCTGGAATACCAATGACCTGGGAGGAGATCCTTATTGGACATTTTTTATATGCGGATTTGTGGAATTTCCGGCTGGATTTATTTTCATGTTCATCTGCAGATATGTCGGTCACCGAACTGGTCTTTTGCTTGCAAATGTCCTGGCCGGACTCAGCCTCCTAGCCATGATTTTTGTTCCTCCTGGTAAGAAATTGACTCTCATCAACCCACTTTGTAGAGAAATAATATACTCTTGAAAATGAATTTTAATTATTTAAGCCTTCCATCTAATGAAGTTGGCATAACTCCTTTTTTGTATACTTTCGTATCCTGTAATTATATGATTAGTGAGGGAAAATTTAACATTGAGAAATTTTGTTTTCTTTTTCTGAACATTTCTGAACAACAAAAAAGCTTTTGACATTTTTATAATGAATATTTTAAAATTTTCACGTTTTTATTTAACGTGATTTGTTTCATGATTGTAAAAATGCTATGCTCTTTTTCAAATATCAAAGTTTTGAAATTTTGAGTTTTTGTGCGTTTTTGATGGCATTATACGATTTAAATACAATTTTGAATCAAACAACAAAAGTTAATTAAATAAAACTTTTGATTTAGCGCTAATTTTAAGACTGTACAATAAATATTAGGGTATCTCGAAATCATTGCAATCTATTTGGAATAAAATGTTAAAAATGATTTTAAAACTCTAAGTTTAGAGTATTATTCTAAAGACTGTTATTAAAAACTATCTACTATACTATCTACACAGAATTTACTATAAAATATACATAGAATTTTAGAAACATATTTATGATAGTGTTTTTTATATTACTACTAATCTTTCAAATTAAAAAGTTATCAATCAGTAATTCATTATTTCTTTTTAATTACTTCTATAGATAAAGATTTAAAACTAAAATAATAAAATAAGCTTCAATTAACTTATGTGCTCTCGGAAGGAAATTTTTGAAAGAAATATCACAAATTTATAAATTTTAAGCTTAACCTTCAGATGACTAATAACTAAATGTGAAGTTAGGTTGGTGCCATATTTTAAAATTTTTTTAAACCGTAAATCAACATTTTAAATTTTTTAGTTGCTCTTTTATAACTTCAAGACCCGAAGTGCAACAGTGGTACTAATTTTCATTGCACTTTCTTTTTTTATGAATTATAAGAGAAAATATGTTGAATGGGAATTTGAAAGTACTATTAATATGCTGCACAGTAAAATAAACAAAATCACAATTTGTAAACTCTATATTTTGGTATTGTGACAAGACATTCAAATTCCTTGAAAGAAACTAATTCTTCGATATTTTCATTGATCAATGCAACAGGAAACGTATATGTTCGTGACAAATGTATTCAGCTCTAGAATACCCAGATACATTCTTCCTTAACTAATTTTCATACTAAATGGAAAGCTTCTGTCAAAACACCTAAGAGCCTCGAGTTTCTTGTCAGAGGCAACGGATGCTGCCAACTGTTTCAAGTTGTTAAAGCGCACTGAACGAGATGCTGGCTCTTTGCCACGGGGCTGTTTCTAATGCGGTGCATGAGTCTTTTGAACTTATTCCAAGACCAGTTTAAATGCCAAGTAAGTCTAGGTGAGAAGTCGTAGAACTTTTTACTACTAGCCAGCACACAGCGCAACAACAAAATCTCAAAACAGCTGTTTAGAAAAATCCTCTGTTCGTAGTAACAGAGTTGGAATTCATAGAAGCATTTCGAATTTATTTGGGTTTTGTTCTGTTTCGAAAGCAATTTAAAGACTTCTTTAAATGCAACTCCATTGATTTGTCGGATAACTGCCAAAGAATCTAAACATGTTTTGTTTGAATTTACTTAATAAGAGCATGGACTTGTGGTATTACTTAATAACAGTATGGCTTTCAGTTTTCAGGATTTTCTAAGTCCTGAAAACTGAAAGGTAGGTGGTGTTGATGCGGTAGAACTACTGTTTTAAAGGCTTAATTAAGAATTTTTACTAGTTAACAGCAAATTCTCATTTTGCAGTCGGTTGAATTTATGTTCATTTTTTACATACATCATAGATACGGTAGGCTAAATAATAAATGGTGAAATCTTAAATTTTTAGATGCAACCAATGAACTTTGCGGAAGTGCCAAAAATTGTTAGGTTGAATGTTTTTTTTTTTTTTGCTCTAGACGCTTGACCTCCCTTTTCTCTTTATTATTTTTTTTTTGTAAATTTCCTCAATTTTTTAAAAATTTATCTGTTTGTGCTCTGTAAAAAATCAATATGTCTACAAAAATATGATGTAATGCTAAAACGAATGGGATGCACAGATTAAGAAATCGTGATTTAGTACTTATTTCCTTAAACTATCCAACGCTTTACTTTCGAAACAATTATTATTCAGAAGAAGTTAAACTTTTTTTCCACCGTTTCAATTTTGTTTCACTGTTTCTTTATATCTAAATATCTATTTAGGTATAAGAAATCCTATTAAATTCAAATTCCAGAAATAAGAGGTGGGATTCTTAATCTAAAATTTTATTTTATTAAAATATTTTAATTTTCCAAAAGCATATGTTATCTATTTGTTCCCAGATATTGATTTCTAAATTTATGTAAATCAAAGTTATTCTTTATACTGTTGTTCACAATCGGAATATTCATGATCTGAGGCTTTTTTTTACTGACAAAAATAAATAACATATCTGAAAGCAAAATTCCCAATTGAATGGGCCACATTTATCACAATGCCACAAATGCTTTGCTGGTATAGCATTTTTGTGACTTCAAGCTTCAAAACAGGCGGTATCGCAAGCAAAAAAAGTCATACTAATCTGCATGCTAAAATATTGATTTTAATTGGCCATTAATTTTGCCTTCATAAACAATTTTAATTTTTTCCCTCTTAATTATTAATAGTATATTTTTTATTTTCCAAATTTCGAGAGATAGACAAATTTTGATAAATATAGAGGAAAAAGTTTTGTGAGAAAATAAGGCGAAGTATCCGCATTGCAAAGTGTTTGACTATAATTTCAGTTCTATGATAAATTATTTTTAAAAAAATCATAATTTTTTAATCTAATTCTAGTCTATCTTCGTAAAATGGTAATTTCTTTTAAAATAATTCATGTAAGCCATAAAATATTTCACAGTTTACTTTTTTATTCTGAGACAATAAACTGCTACAGGTATAATATAAGAACATTATTAAATCATTGTTAAATTAAATGCGAATTTAAGATTTTGTGAAGTTAAAAGAATTATTTAAAAAATAGGAAGGTTTTTTTAAGTTAAATTTTTTAAAACAAATTGTAAATTCAAATCTAGTTTCATATTTGTAAAAGATTCAACATGGCCTGTGAAATTTGTATGCAAAAATTTAATCTACGCTATTTGATTAGAATTGTCTATAGGCATTTCTCTAATATATATAAGGAAAATAGTAAAACCTGTTTCGATTTTTCTCGAATATACATTATGCTTTTTTGATGTTCTGATAATTTGTTTAGATATGGTTTGGCTGACCATCTTCTTTTCAATGGCTGGAAAATTTTTCAACTCTGCGTCTTTTGACACTGTCTACATCTACACAGCTGAAATCTTCCCTACGGTAGTGAGAAATGTAGCAGTGGGATCCAGTTCTACATGGGCGAGAATTGGTGCATTAGTTGCCCCTTTCATACGTCAAGTGGTACGCTTCTTCTTTCATGCAATTAAAAAATTATTTAAAGTTCATGTTAACCTAACTATTTACGAAATGGAATAGTTCCTAGGGTTATTGGCATTTTTTTAAAAATATTTCTAAAATTTATATTCAAGAGGATCATAATTAAAGTTACGATGTCGAATGCTAAATTACCAAGAAAACATTAAGACAAATACAACACCTTTTCACATTTTGGCACCATTCAGATGTGATGGGATATATTTTATGTAGAGAAACAGCGTTCATACTCGAACTGAATTTGTTCTGTATAATGAGCATAATTTTTTAAATAAAAGCTAATTTATTTAAGTATTTTAACCCAAAAATATTTATTTCTTATGTACTTTTAAAATTTTCCAGTTTATCGGTTGCAACAAATGCTGTGTAAATTATCCAATTTGTTGTTTACCTGATTTTAATCTTCCTAATTTTGGACTGTTTGTACTCTATAAATGTGGATAATTAAGGTTAAAGAATCCTATAACTTTACACCTTAGATAGATCGAAGTGACATGAGCCATTCTTATATAAATCACACCCTTTTCAGAATAGCCAATGTGCATATGAATTGATTTAACTTCCTAATCAGATGACTTATCTTATTTGAGGCATTTATTATCATTCGAGAGCATGATGTTGTTTTCGTTAGAGGTTTTTGAACAATGGAAGGCAACGAATAATTGAAGTGCGGAATGGCGAAAGCAATGAACAAAGCATAAATGACAATATTCCTCAACATCTTTTAATCGCATACATTTTTTACTTGCTTTCATCAGTATTGCATTATTACATATGTTTCTTTGAAAGAAGATGGGTTTTGAAAACATTGAACTGCTTTTACAAATATTGCTTTATTATTACGTATCCATCTTTGACAGTAGACGTATTTTTAAAAGGTTGATGTAGAACCATGATATCATAACTGTTATTTCATCTCAAAATCGGTCAATCGCCAAAGATTTGTTTGCCAGCTAGAAAAATTGAAAATGAAAGCAAAAAAAATCATTATATATAAAGGGATAGAGACAGATAAAGAAGTATCGTGGTTGTTTCAAACTGGTTTAAATTAATTAAGACAAATAATGACTTAAAATAATGTTTTTCCATGATAACTTGAATTTTGCGATTTTCTTTTTTGTTATTTTGATTCGTTTGATAAAATAATGCACATTTGAAACATTGAAGCTTGTATAAGGGATTTTTGAATGTTTAAATACTTAATTTATGCAGCTTAATTTCAGGCTTAAAAACTAAAAATTTTACCATTCGATACCCGTGTCAGACTCGTCTTATTAAGTGGAGGGGTTAAATAACAATAAAAAGTCGGCTTCCCATTTTCATTTATAGATCGATTTCAAATGCCCTAAATATTATGTACAAGAATTGCATTTCTTTAAATCATTACTTTCCCTGTAAGGGGGTAACATTTTAATAATAATCGTAATAATTTTGTGTAAGCATTATAGCTAATAACTAGGAAATGATGAATTATGTTTCAATTGAATTATCCGCAAAATTTTTTAATGACAAATGGAAATACCATAAGAAACGCCAAAAAATTACACCACAAAATAAAAAGCTATACCATGCCACGATGATAAGTTTTTTTTAATCCAATTCTTTAGAAAACTCAATGTGGACTGAATGGATTTAGAATAAGTTCGTAGCAAGATAGACAAGTTGTTACAAAAATAATTGAAAATCCTTTATTGACTTTTGTAAACATGATATCCCTCTTGGAATCAACAGTAAAATTTCATGAAGAATTAATGAGTTAACTCTGAATGATAAGCGGATAGTTTTTATAGTCGATTGTTTGATGCAAAATAGTAATTATATTAATGATACGAGATCCAAGTTTTCATTAATTATTTCTGCTAAATCTTACTTTTATATAAATTTGATTTGCAATCATTTTAAGAAATTTTTTATTTTATTTAATGGATTTTTTGCATGTATATTTTTAATAAAATATACATCCAAATGGAGATTAAATGTTAATGCTTTCGAGCTTCTTTTGATCAGTATATACAAAGAGACTCTCGATATTCAGTTTCAATAACTTTGTTTTTTTAGAAAGCAAATGTGTTAAAATACATTTTTAATCTCTTAATTATAACTTTCTTGAAGTTTGTAATGTTTGAGTTTAAAAAAAATTTAGATTTATGAATTTCAAATACAAGATTTTATTCTGATCACTGTTTTCTCGAGTTGCTTTAAAAGTCGTTAGTACGTTATGTCAAAGCTCATTTTTGCTGTTCTTTCAAGCAAGCGTAGTGAAATAATTGGATTTTGATAGCATCTTTTGTTGGTCAGGAGCAAATTAACCACAAAAATTAAAGAAATATGATGATCGGCTAGAAAAATGTATCTCAACAGGAAAAAAAATCTAGTTGAGTTTTTTTAAGTAACTCATTACTGCATTTTAATTACATTGGGAAATGAGAGCCTCCACTTCTGTTGAGATTTTTGAAATTTTGTTTCTTCTATGCAGGCAGATGTCACTCATCATTCAGTGCCTATGGCAGTTCCAGGGTGCTTGTCCGTCATCAGTGGACTCTTGATGCTCCTGCTTCCTGAAACATTAGGGAAGAGACTTCCTGATACCCTGGAAGAAGGGGAAACATTTGCGAAGTAAGTTTTGATACACATAAATAATATTGAAAATAATAGATAAAAATTGAATAAAAGTATATTAAATAAATTTTGATTTATTTTGTAATCATTAATAAGAGAAGAAAAGTTATGATATCTAATAAATGTTTTATGCGAGTAGCAAATACCATTGTTTATTAAACAGCTATATTTTATCAATTTCACGCAAATTACTCTTGAATATATTTTTTGTTTATAGGATCTTATATTTTTAACTAGTATTTCACGCTTTCATTTTTTTTTCAATCTTAATGAATAGTTTCAATTAGAAAATTTCAGCCTGATGGTTAATGTAAATGGCCTGGCATATAGAAAGTTTCTACTAAAGAAATTTTTAACTGTTCTTAAATTTGAAAAAAAAAATGATATTCTCACTCATATCGAACTTGAACTCGTATTGTAAATGAATAAATATTCATTTATAAGTTAATTGTACTCTGAATATTTTAAAAGTATGTATTGGAATTCAATCAATATAAGCATTTAAACATATTAATAGGAGCTCGGTTTATTTTAATTTCAATCACTTTAAAATTGATTACTCGGTCACTATTTTCACAAATAAAAGCCCGTGCACAAAAGCGTATTTGAAAATTCTAAAATTAGAATGAAAGAATTAATAACAAACATTTTCGAAATCTCATTTCAAGGTATAAAAACACGCGTCTTCTTAAAAGCAATACACTTTTCAAAATTAAGCCATTGCGCTTTTTTAATGACTATTATTGCAAAAGAGAAATTAAAACAGCGAAAGATGAAGCATAATATTATGCCTCGAAATTATTGAACTTCTACGATGAGACATCCTAAAGACGGGGAACACGTCATATGGAATTATCTTTCTCTACGTGTTCATGCGATGAAAAATCAAAAACATAGTGAATGGTAACATACATAATGATGAATAAAATGGTGCATGCGATCTTTAAAGAAAATTTAAGTATGTTTGGTTTTGGACAAAACACACCTCAAAATAAGGAATCCATTTTTCTTTTCATTGCTTTGTGAAATTAAAACAAAAAGAATCGAATTTGCAAAGATCATTTAACATATGCTTTTCCATGCATTTTTTTGTTGGGGTAAAGTATGATATGAGGCATTTCAACTACTTTAAAAAGTGCTAAAGCCCATTTGAAGCAGTTTTCTTCCTTTATTGTCACATTAGTTGTTTTGTGTTAAAGAATCGCACACATCTGAACACACTAGTATCTGTGATGCAGGCCAATCCTGCATGCGTCCTTCACGATGTCCTCCCCATCTCACTCATTTTGCGGAAAATCGCTAATTAGGATAATTTTTTAAATTTCATTTAGCACATTATGTGAATCACTTGTTATTTCAGGTAGTCAATCAGCAAGACATAACTGAATCATGTTTTTCCTTTTATGAAATGCACTAAATAAAAACCTTTAAATATGTTAAAATTTAATCACATTCATCATAAAAAGATTGCAAAGAAAAACCATTTTTATCGCAAGTTTTTTCAAACTTGTCTCTTGATAATATCAAAGAAATGAAAATTCATGACATAGATAATCATGAATATTTATCAATTTCCGTCAGACAATGGATTGCCTTTACCACAAAACTATTTTTAGGAGCAATAGGAAACGAATTTGTCGGAACGTTTTAATTTAAGAGGATTGTACGAGATAGAGAAGGCATGCATATTCTTCTTGAGTATATAATCATGCTCCTCTTTGTTCATTAGATAAGGCTTTATCTCCGAAATTAATATATTACACAATCATTCCAGTGCATCCTAAAAACACCAGAATTAAGAGGTGACTGAAAACACTCATTTCGATTTTTAATCATAATAACGGATTTATTGTTTTCAAATATACTTCAAATTGGAAGAAACTATAGCATTTTATTGCTAAAACCTTTTATCCAAAATTACAGTTCTTTTATCTTTTTTTTAAATTTTTGATTATTTTTTTCTCTGAATTCTTTTTGTAGAAAGCTTGATATTCTCTCAAAAGGCGAGAAGCAAAACGGCATTAGTAATGGAATCGAAATGGGAGAGAGAGAAACGAAAAGTTCCGTCTAGACTTAAATTTATAAAATAAAACAAAGAAAAGAAAATGAGGCAAGTTAATCCTTTTGCACATCTTTGGTGACAAAAAAAAGGCGAAAGTGAGAAGAACGCACACAAGTAAGGACATTGAGTGAATAAAGGACACGTTCTCTTTACAAGGATTTGTTTCTGTTTACATTTATTCGAAGTTTTCTAATGGAGTTTATACTAGATATATTTATCTGATTTGTTGCTCATACAAACTCATCGTTCACTTCACGTCTTTTCGAATTTTCTTCAGTTATCAAAAGATATGCTGTTCAGTTGTCCGGATAAACTGATTGATTTGACCGTCAAAGTTTTTGTTTGATTAATATAAGAAAGAATTTGTTTTGATGGAAGAATTTTCTAATGGGAAGCTGTTGTCACTAAGATTAATGCAAGATTTTACTTTTATGTTGTAATTACGTTGGATGAGTGTTTTTTTCTATTCAAACAACATGTACGAGTAAGTTGGCTACATTTGTTGTTAAGTAAGCAATATGGAAGAACATATCGTGTGCTTTTTGATACTCAGTATACATTTTATAAGCTTTTAAACATGCTAAATAATATTTAATAATGTTATTTGTTGTAAATTTTAAATCAGTGTTATATGAAATCCTAGAGTTTAGTGAGTATCGTGGTTTTAGTTGTATTTTAATGCTTCGAATTGTGTGCATTGTTTTAAAAATTATATAGTTATCTGTATATTTAATGCGCTTTAAAAGAATTTGTTTCAGTGCTGAAGTGTGATTACTTAGCACAGCATACGTAACAATTACATTTGCAGGGCATGAAATTTATTACCCTTTTGTTTTGTGATATTATATTAATTTATAAGAATATTTATATTAATTAATAAGAATTGAATAGTTAATTTCTAATCAATTCAAAGCTTTTTTTATAGTTAGAGCCTTTTAATAAATTGTTGTACTGCAAATCACAATTTTACTGCACAAGAGATTTTTTTTTACTTTAAAAGGTTCATCCTATATTTTTTCATGGTAACAGATGACTCTACGCCGCCAACAAGGAATTTTCTACACTCAATTTCTTCATAAAAATAAGTAATCTTCGAGTTCCTGAAAAGAACTAAATATTATTATTGCTGAAACTGTGTGATTATACAATTTTCAGATGTATTTTATCTGTATTGGTCATTCACCTTCCAATATTAATAATTACTATTTTCATAATTGAAAAATTGGTATAAATGGCTACAAGCAGTTTTTTGGTTTGAGATCTTTGCCATTTCAATAAAATAACTTTTTTTAAAAAAAAATGAAAGTTATTGAATTAAAATTTTTACTTTAATTCAAAATATTTAAATAGATTGTACAAAATTTATAATTATTTTCTTAAGATTTAACCAATCTAACTCCTATGAGAATCATATAAAGTTGTTAAAATCATATTGCAAATTAACTGTTTTCTTAAACAATTTTGCTACTCTATATTTTTTACTCAATATATCCCAAATACGTTTTGAAACACGTTGTTTGTGTCAGATTTTATATTTAGCTTCTGTTTCTGAAGTGCAGTGAAATTATAATATGTATATATAATTTTATTATTGAAGTTGATTTCTATATGAAGAATTTTATGAAAATTGCTTATTATTGCATTTCTATTAAATAAATATTTTGCTTAAAAAGTTTACTGTTTTCATTTATATGGATTCGTGATATTGGGGCAATTACGTTTCCGAATAAACTAATACAAATGCATCGACAAACGTATTTAAAAATAAAATTCTATGTATGTTAAACTGAAAGATCAACAATATTTAAATATGTTCATGAAAGCTATTTATAATTTTCATACAAAATGGCATACACGTGAGAAAAAAAAAAGATTCCATATCCAGTTCTATATGCTCTAATATTTTGAGATTATATTGAATCATATATCCAGTTCTACATGCCTTAATATTTTGAGATAATAATGAGCTTTAAAATAATTTCCACCTGGTTTAATATTGTGTTGCCTTTTTTTTTATTGCTAAGGAAGCTAAATAATTGAAGAATCCTTTTATAGAATTTAATTTCATTTTTTTTAGTAATTTAAAATTCTTTAGGAAGTAAATTTACAATATAAAAGGATTGAACAGCACTTGGTGTTGATTTGGTCAAAGTATTTAGATATCAAGTAATTATCTATTCAAGTTAACAGTTTTTTATTCATCAATATTCTTAAACTTTTTCTACGTTATTGCTCATTTATGAAAATTCGCTGAGATAAAACAGTTAGAAAAATTTATATCAGCGGATCCTTTTTATTACATTGTATATGGATCTTTAATGTATTTATCGCCATCATTTAACATTTTAAGAGGACAAAATGGACTGAAAATTTTCTGTTTCTGAGTATTCGCCACTATCTAACATGTATTCCTTCTTCCTTCTAGATAACTGCAATTTTGTCACAAATGTTGACATTGCCCTAGCATTTAGTTTCACATATTCATTTAGAAGGCCATAAAGATGCATCACATAATTACATTATTCACCATCAGTTAAACATGATAGGAGATTTAAAAAAATCCAAAATAAATGCAATTAGCTAATGTAAGATTTAACATAAGAATCTTGAAATGCAGTTTATTTTCAAAATTTATATATATATATATAGATATAGATTAATAAAAATGGATCTCGAAATGCGTTGCTAAGCGCAAAACTGGAAAACGGCTCTACCGATTCGGCTAATTTTTAAAAAATATTTTCGTTAATACATGAGGATGGTTCTTATGGAGAGAAAAAAATAAAAGAAATTGCGAGGAAAATAGTTAAAACGACACTCTTCTTACTTTCTTCTCCAAAAATCTTCATTTCCTTCCCCCGCACCAACTGAGCAAGATAGCAGGAAGTAATAAATTATGATTTGTTTAGAAAGAAATACGCGAACTCAGTTGATTTTCATTCATAGATAACGGGATGTTTAAAAAAGAAAGAAAATAGTTGCTTTTATTATTAGTCTGTATGAATATTTAATCTATGCCTGCTCAAAATAAAATCTTGGCAGGGAAGAAAAAAAGAATAACAAAGGGAAAAAAAGGATAGAAAAAGAAAAGAAAAGTGTGCGTGTGTTTCACAATTATTTCCTCTGTGCGCGGCATTTTCCGAGCTGTTTTTAAACTTTCGCATCTCTTGAAAACCAATTGTGTCTTTATTTGTTTAATGTGTTTACATTTATGAAAATTTTAATCTTATTTTATAAAAACGTAGAAATTTAGATCTTTCTCTCCACCTTTTAAGTAAAATATCTATTCCGGGACAATCATTGCTCGGATAGAAAGAGAAAGATGAGTAGTACAGTGAACAGATAATCTGAAGAAAATAATAATAAATAATACTATAAATGAATTATTTGATTATCAAAATTTGTTTGGTTTAAAAATATTTTGATGAAAAACCTGTTATGAGACACAGCTACATAAAATATTATATGAAAATTTTAGCGAGCATTAATACTGGCGAACCGACTGGTCGCCAAAGGCGGCTAGCATATATATATATATAAAATTTTGTTAGTATTCATTTATTAATTATTCATTCTTCATTATACTACTACTATTCATCATATTTTTTAATATCCATTATAAAGAATTATCGAATCGCAAAGAATTTAAAATGAGAAGTTTACAATAGTGGATTATAGGGAAAAAAGATTAGTAATAAAATTAGAAGAAGGATTAGACTAAAAAATAGTTAATTACTTAATTTAAGCACTTTTAATCTTCTGTCAATAAATTACAATTAAATAATTTAGTGACATTATATCTCCCTTTTCAATAGTCAAGAGATTTATTTTGACACTAAAGATAAAAATATATACTTCCGGAGCAGAAATGGTAGGGGCGCCATCTATATTTTGTATAAGAAGTCTATCTCAGAATTAGGAGATGATAAAAGCTACAAGGCGTTTGTTAGTTAATGTTACATAAATGTTCTTTTCAACGGAATTTATTTACAAATGCAAATATGAATTCGAAAAAATAATTGTAAGATATAATTTTAAAAAATTAAAGTTATTATTAAACTGAAATTATCATTTTAATATTTCTTTACAGAAATAAAAATTTGCAAAAATTAATTTATTAATCTACAATATATTCATTTATCTAAATATTAATATTATTTAATCTTAAAATTTACTATTTTTTATGGGAGAATAATTACTGTTATCAGAAAGTTGTTAATTGTTATTAATCTAATCACTAAATAAAAATGGCACAATTTCCTTGATTAAAATCCATAATTTTTATTCACACCTCGCGTCTTACGCAGTTCAAACGTACTCTCCTGAAACACGAAATCCATTACACTTCCACCCGCGCTTGGCTACAGAATTGCATGCTCATACTCAAAGGTAAGCAGCCGATGGGGAATTGGCTTCACCATAACTTTTATTGCTCAATATTTTCAATTGATGATCAGTACAACATAAGAACGTTTAGATCAACATTTTGAACGATTAACTGAACCCGGAAATCTGCATATAAAAAAAAGATACCGAAAGTCGAAACGAATTTTTTTCTAATCTTCATTTGGAAAATTTTAGCATCGCAAATTGCAAGTATCGTGTGAGAACATTTAATCATGAGCATTTTTTGTCTTAATTAATTTAAATCATTAACGAGTTTAAAACGCTTTGAAACGGTCACGTGGCATCTCTATACATAATAATAGTATCCATATGGCGTTGCCCGCGGCATCCACCCAATATGACAGGGACATTTTAAGCTACATTTCAAAAAAAAAATGATTAGAAATTATCATTACAAAATAATTTTTTACAGAACACACGCAAAAATATTTAGATTGTTAAATGGGTATGATATGTCCATAGATAAAACAGAGGCGATCATTTCGAGATTGTATTTCCATCTTTTAGACATAACGGGATTTGGATCGCTATTTAAAATCAAACATAAACAAAGAAATGTAGCACATATGTCTACCATAGTTCATGCCATTTACACATGCGCAGTTAGTAGTTTGTTTGCATGCTCGGATAAATTAAAATTGGAATTATAAAACTCCCCTTTTTATTTTGATATAACTTTAATGCACTAAAGCCTTTCCCAACAAAAGCTCTACAAAATGGTATAAATATATGCAATATCCGTTAAGTATTTCTCGAGATTTTGTGGTTCCAACACACAGAAGTTTTCAAGAGAATTCATTTTATACTATGTATAGATGATTCACAGAGCAAAGTATCAAAAAAAATTTAAATTCCTAATTCATCATAGCATTTATTGACCCAAATTACATAAAATGTAATTATTTATTTCATTTAGACCATTTTAATTGTAGTACTAAATAGTATTTATGCTTATTACAAAAGAGTTTTTAATTGGTCGTTGAAACTGGATTTGAATGGATATTCAACATGAATTAAACTGCGATTGCTTTCATGAAGTTGATTGATTAAATTGATAAAGATACTGTTAATAATTATAGAAATCTTTATTTTGCTTTTATTTTTTTAGAAAATGTCATTTATTTCATTTCTTAGAATAACGTGATGGAAATTAATTTTTCTGGATTTAATCCAATAATTTTTTTCTTCATAGATTTTGTCAACGTGATGGCAACATGCTAATAAAAGATAATTTTTTAACACTCTAGGGCGGATTAATTTTGCGCGAAATAAATTGAAAAATGTGATTAAAATATTTATTTAGAATTCATTATAAAAAATTTCTACTCGTAAGTAAAAAAACACCTGATATTATTTAAAAAGAATGTTTTGAACTTTTATTTGATATTAAAATCATTTTTCTGAGATAATATTTTCGGAAATTATCGCAAAACACTTCTAAATTTCGTTTAGTTTTTAATAATTAAAATTTTAATTGAAAAATTTCTAAATCTCGAATCCACCCCATTCTTGAATCCACTTGAATGAACACAAAAAATTTCTTCAGAATTGGTTCAGACGCTTAGAAGGAGTTCTGTCACATACAAACGGACACAACAGTTATATATATATACAGACGTAATGATTTTTTAAGCTTTCATTTTTAACTTTTCTTAATGGCAAACAAGGTTTTGGAGCTCGTCCGATTTTGTGATGGAGAAAAATAATATATAAATTTTTTCGA
Source organism: Argiope argentata (assembly GCA_026289955.1). Taxonomy (NCBI): domain Eukaryota; kingdom Metazoa; phylum Arthropoda; class Arachnida; order Araneae; family Araneidae; genus Argiope; species Argiope argentata. The sequence goes on from JAOUZG010019123.1 coordinate 1,169,115, forward strand.
CTATTATGTTCACTTCTGAATTCTGATGAAACCATTTCAAATATTAAATAAACGAAGTTTTCAGTTTCAAATTAGTATAAATAAAATGAAGTAAGATTCAATATAAAATATAAGGGAAAAAATTGAAATCTACTATCGCAAATTTCAAGCTATGATGTGAAAACACACTTTCTTAAGCGACGTTTGCAAACGTTTGGGCTATTTAAACACTGTAAACTATTTTTTAAATTGTTTTTTTTTGTTAATGTCTGAAGAAAACATTCATAAAGTTAAAAAAACTGAAAAAAA
>JAOUZG010019129.1:0-75905 GCA_026289955.1 Argiope argentata
CTTTGAAAACTATAATAAATTAAAAATCTCATTTCACGATACGTATTAATATGATAGTCATACATTCATGCTTCTGCTAATATTTTCCTACAATTTCTTTAGCAAAATAAAATTTATTTTTAAAAAAATTTTTGTACCTCTGAATTATATTCCGAATTAAGTCCTTTGGTTCTTAATAATTTTTTCAATAATTGAGAAGTTCAGCTTACACAGAGAATCAGATAACTCCTCCATCGTTTAAAACAAAAATCTCGCATAAAAAGTAAACGAATTTCAACGAAATAATTTGCTTTTAACTCTAATAAAAATGATTTTGTCATCTTTAATGTCAGAAATATTTAACGTTGGAGAAATGTCAGTAATGAAAGTGTTTGAAAGAAATAAACAACATGATTTGGGACACCGCTCAGTTCAGCAGTTGCTTGGGCTCCACACATTACTGGCACTCCGCAGTTACTTCGCTATCCTCTTGAAGACTTGGTTTCAATGGTGATGCACTGAAGGTTTAGACTGCTGTAATTTTATAGTTCCCAGGAGGTGGACGAGAACTTTTGGGGCCAGTCACGTCTATATCAGTTCCTATCGGATGGATCGTCAAAATTCACGAAGTTTCTAGCATTTTTTTTTGTCGCCAAATGGTCGCCAAGCTTTGATATTACTGACGTGGCACCCACAGGGATTTTAGTAAAACGGTATTTCCAAAGATTCTATTAAACATGCTGGGAAGTAACTTTACAGAATTGTAACATTGCTCTCCTCTTCAAGGACTGATGCTCGACAGTCTCTAAATAATCCACACATGGCGTAGGACACCAATAGATGTGAACAATTTTTGATCCGGTGTTGGCCAACTTCTACACTTCCTGTGATGACATTGTTTACTAAATTAGAGGCAGCTAAGGCTCCTTCTGAACCTTCTCTCTGCATCTAGATTTCGCTCAATAAAATGCAAAATTTTCCTAGAGTCATTTTTTTGTATCGAATTTTTTTTCATCTTTTTTGTTTCCCCGAAACGAATTCTATCGCCACCGATAGTCACTTTGAAATTCCTACATAGAACCATGCGAATATCAGGATTATCTAACCGTGCCTTAAAGATTCCCCAGAGATTCACTTTCTCCATCGAATCTTTCACGGGAATATATTCGCAAGCTTATCCTTGACACTCGAGAAATCTTCGCAGCTATCATAACAGGATCTTCTAAAAAAATGTTATCTGTCTTTTTGGGAAAGATTCCTCTGCCACGACGTAACTTGTACAAATACAAAGGAGATCCCGCAGCAAAACTGAATTCATGAAAGAAAGTGAAGCCGAGACTATAGAGATCAGCGATTCCAGCCACAAAGTCTTCAACCATAGAACTACGTAACGAGATACCAAAAGACTTGCAAAGAGCTTGTCCCCTTAACTTCTGGGACAAATATATTTCAAAACAAAGTCGCATTGATTTCTGTCAATGCAACATTGACTTCTTAAATGGTTTATATGAACAGTGTTGTGATACTATCTACAATGCGCACAGCTCTAAGTCCATTACAACTTCTAAAAGCAGCTTCTTCTAATAGCAGTTTCAAAACATTAATGAAGTGTGAACACATTTACGAAGTAGGGAAAGCTAAAATATTCAATCAATTTCTATAAATATAATTTCCAGATATTAATTTACTACGAACAACATTTGCTATTTGCCCAATAAATCAGACAGTCCTATTCTCTAATGTAAGAAAAGAACCATAAATAAATATCAATATATCAAATAATATCAAATAGTACTTACAATGGAGTATCTAAATCTTGCGTTCTTGTGGTCCTGAATGTCTGTCTTGTAATCTTTTCGGACATTACGATTGTCATCGTAGTACTCGGAATATCAGTACTACCCCCACATGATAATGTCAACACTGTATAATTATAGTCTTCTCTATCGAATATACTTAAAGAGGTTGTTAATTTTAATAATAACTTTCCGTATTAGTCGATATTTGTTAGTGTTTCAAACTCTTCTCAAATATTCTACATTGATTAAAGTAGAATCGCTGCTGTTGACAAAAAAAAACAATACAACACTAACTGGATTCGGTTTTTCCTGAACTAAAATAATAGGTTCCTTTGAATCTAAAATTATTAGAGATAAACAAAATTTTACTGTTTTTATTTCTGTGGCACCTAATAATTGTACTACTCGTGATCTGATAATAGGTTGCGACGTAATAAATCTGACAAATTTGACAAGTAAATCTGACGGTGTTATATTTTCCAAAATCTGATGATCCTTTTACAACCGTCAGTTTTATAATGACAATTTCTGCTCATACTCCCACATTTAGTATCCGTCCGAATATTTGAATATTTTTAAACAAAGTACCAATGACATCGAACAGCTTTTGTTAGCCTATAAACTTTTTTTTAAAAACTAAAACAGCGAACTTCGAACTTGATATAACGCTTACTGATGATGAGCTGCTATGACTATTCCTCCTGACTCCTTTGTCTGTCAACGGGTGTTTGTTATTTATTACTAGTTGAAATGAATCTCTAAACCTGGCTAATATATTTATATTAAAGCAAATTATTGGTTAGATTTCTGTATCTTACCATCAAATTTTATCAGTAAACCGACCAATCTGTGTAATCATAATGAAATGACCATCTTAGCTGCAAATTCAGTTTTAGGTTTTGAATTAAGAACAGCCATTTCTCATGTAATTCGTAATAAAATACGAACTAACAAATGAAATACTTCAATATCGACATTAGAAATGTTCAAACATAATTGAGTCAATTATTTATAACTCACTTTTTATTATTACTCAGATTTGAACTCTTGAGAAAAATAGGGGAAAATTAGATCCTAGTGAGAAAAGCTAGCAATTTTTTAAATATTTTTAGCGTTAAAATAAATGAAGTACTGAAGTTTAAAACTAAATAATTATTAATATCTGTAAGTAACTGATTAATATTGAGTTTTTTACTATCCTTTAATAGCTGTAATTGAATATTATTTTTTTTACTTCTTTTAATTTTGAAAATTCAGTTTGTTTTTATTTTAGGGATATACCCTTGAAAACATGCGAACAAATCCCTCCCCCGAAAAAAAGTGGCTATGGTAGCCTGGTGATAAAGTCTCGGCTTTGGAATCGGAGGTTTTAAATTTTGGATCTCGATTCCACAGAAGAACTATCGTGTTAGTGAGTCTGTTGAGCGTTAAATTCTGCGGTGCCATACGCCCTCCATATGGTGCGCCAGCTCCGGTGTTGTCCTAAATAAAACATTGAAATGTAGTCTACATCTTCAAAAACGGATTGTAAAAAAGATGAAGATGTAAACTATTTTTCTGAAAGATAAATACATAGGAAATTGAATCGAATCAGAAATATGCAAAAACGGTTTTAAACCTTGAAGCTAAATGTGAAAATATTTAATTTATTTGAAATTTTTAAATTATTATTTTTTATCAAATTATTTTTTGTAAAATTATTATTTTACCAAATATAATTGAATGCCATCTAGTTACCAAAAAGTTTAAACTTAATGGCAAAATTGTATCTAGTTTGGATTTTTGACTTCAGCAAATATTAGAAGTCAGCTTCGAAAAGAGACGCATAAAAGTAGTTGAACGTTTCGAAAGGATTTTAGATAAAAAATAATTTTAATAATGAAACAACTAACTATAATTTATTTGCTCAAGAAATCAAACGATCATATGGTATATGAATAAACCAAATGATCTATGAATATTTAATAAAAAATGCGAAAATGATATAAAATACTTATTTGAAACATGCATATACAAATATAATTTTGAAACGTATTAGTTTTTTTGTGCAACTTGAATTATATATTGCAATACCTGTTTCAACATTTTGTTGAAGCCAACAGTTTTGTTTGAAATGCGAGTTGTATATATTACATTGAAAAGATAATTTTATTAAAATCTAGCGATAGTCAAAAGAAAATTAATGTATAACTTAATCCATAATTAAAATTCACATTTGTGATATATCTATATGGAATGGTATGCAGCAGAATTTCATGAAAATTGGAGATGGCGTCATGAAAAAAGGGGAATATCTAACAAAAAATCTTATTCCAACGCTAGAAAACGTATTTTTTAAAGAGAGGTTTCAATAAGAAATTTCGAAATCGTAATATTTCCAGTTTACAGAATAGACTCTATATAATGATGTATACAATTATCGGCTACAAAATGAAGGCTTAAAATCGCATATTGAAAGCTGTATATGTTAGGCAATGCTGTTAAACAGTCGTTTTGGCCTTTGAAAATGCGTAATTACAGTAATCAATGCCTCGGGCAGCAGGCATACGATAGTCAAGGAAGATGGCGTTAACTATGCGGGAGCGTACTTTATAGCAAAATTGCTATATCAAAATGGTGACTCTGCTACTGAAGCTTTGTTGAAATTTTGGTATTTGAGGTAATTACTAAACGATTCAAAAAGTCAAAACACTAAAAAAAATCTTCAATTTTTAATAATACGACCATAAGTCCTTCAACCAAGAAGGGGGTTATGTATTGACGCAAATGAAGCAAGTCAGGATATTCCTTGCATGGCCAACTCTAGTGTTTGTCATATTGAAGAACAAATTACTCAACTCTATGCCATTGTTCATAATATTTTTCGAAAGACTGGTTTTAGGAACTTTTATGTTAGATAAAATTCTTATAATTCAATTATACCATTTCCCAAGAGCCATAAGATTCTGCTGCTTAATATTTGCTCCAGACATCAAGAAAATGTAAAATTTAATTATGGAAGCAATATATGTTCTTCTTTTATTCTTTTTGTCGAAATTACGTCACGTTTTCTTCATACACTCTATAACTAAAAAAAAATCGACGCACCAAGAAGAAATCATCCGATTGCTTTGAAATTTCGTATGCATGAATGTTTTCACCAGATATGCAAATGATTAAATTTTGGTGTCCAATGAAGGAATAACTTGATCTCAAGTGCATCGGAACTGCGTGTCCAGCAGATATATATAAGAAACAGCTCTTTAACGGTTGTTAAAACTTTCGGCTTGATTGCGATTCCTATTACCTTTCAACAACGAAAAAAATGCCTCGCCGCAGGGTTTATGCTCATTACGAGCAGCTGTCAGAGTTTGACAGAGGTCGCATAATTGGATTGAAAGACACCAGTTGTTCAAATCGGAGAATCGCTCGTCATTTGAAACGAAGCGATGCGGCGATTCGAAGATGCTGGTAAGGATGGATGGAAAATGGCAGAGTTCAGCGTCAGGATGGTGTCGTTCGCACTAGGGCCACAACAGATAATGAGGACAGAGTGATTGTCCGATCAACTGTCACAACACCTTCTTCATCTCTATGAACGATCAGACGTTCAACTCAAACACCAGTGTCCACCATGACCATTCACAGACAGTTGAGACAGCGAAATCTACGTTCGAGTCTACCGTTATGCCACCTGCCACTCACGCCTGCATTCAGCCTCGCCAGATTAGAGTGGTGCATGGCTCGATAAGGTTGGAATTATGCCAACTGGAGACGTATAGTTTTTGGCGACTAATCCAACTTCCAGCTGTGTACTGAAGATAATCGAAGACGAGTCTGGAGATGCCCAGGGCAGAGGAAGGGGTCCTGCTTTCCCTATTACACGCCTCACCGGCCCTAAACAAAACATTATGGTATGGAGTGCCATTTCCTTTGATAGCCAGACCCCTTTGGTCTCCATTAAAGGTACAGTTAATGTACTCCGATAAGTTGACGACATCCTAAGATCTGTTTTACTACCGCTCCTTTTGCAGTACCCTCGGTTGGTTTTTCAGCAGAAAAATGCCCCCCCCCCCACATACGGCACGTGTTGTTATTCACTGCCTGCAAACTTATCAAGCCCTTCCTTGGCCTGCCAGATGGCCAGATATCTCTCCCATCGAGCTTATATGAGATATGATGGGAAAGTGATTGCATCTTCCCCGGAATGTTGATGACCTCGTACGGCAATTGGAGCAAATTTGGCAGGAGAAAAGCAAGAAACCATCCGGAAGCTTTATCGATCTATGCCACTCTGTGTTGCAGCTTGTATCCAGGCTATAGGTGAGTCAACGTCTTATTGAACTTGTAATTGTAACTCTGAAATAAATTATTCATTTTTTCTGATGTTTCAATCATTTACTATTCTGTACATTGTATTCCTATCCTCCAATTTTCATCTCACTCTGACAGCTCCTTATTAGTGCGTTGGTTTTTTTTGTTATGGATTGTTATAGCTCTCACACAAAACTTCTTCGTGTGTCTGTCCGTATTCTACATTTTGCACGAAATTGCAAATCTCTACCTTATATTATTTATGAATTAAAATGTAAGGAAATAAAAAGGAAAAGGAATATTGTATTCAAACTGCACAGTATCATGTCTTCACATCTGAAATAGAGACTTTATAAAGTGGATTCCCTTTACTAACAAAATTAGAAATTTCCTGTTTTAATCTCTTTCTGAAAGAGGACCACTTTCGCCATTGAGGAAGATTTCAATAGTTCGTCATTCCTTCTGACACTCAACACCCTTTGCTACTTGAGGGAAACCACCCATTTTTCTATCTTTTGATTCAGCGTGCCAACATACGTCTGCACCATTTTGGCGTACGTATAGTCTTCTGAGAGTTCTACCTTTTTTATACTAAAAGGAGATCAAGCTATAAAGCAGATTCTTCACTAATGCCTACCTTGTAAGCTGTCCAAGAAGAAATATGGAAAATAAATTGAAGCTCTTATGCCTTTTGAAAAGTTGTGTCATCTAATCCATTTACTACCATATGAATTGATTTTGCTAAACCTGTGAATATCTGCTGTTTGAAATCAAAATACATAAACATCATAGCACTGTTTACTTGTGCAAAAATACGTACATTATACATTGAGCTCGTGCCTTGATCTCGTGATCTTACAAAAGAAAAATTCTCCTAGTTCTTCAGCAATTTGTTGACCTCAAGGGACTGCCACAGATAATCTATACTAACAATTCTACTATTTTCCGTGCTACAAATAAGGAACTAAGCATGCTATGGCAAGCTTTGTCATAAGCTAAGGTTCAACAATATTATACTCGAAATGGTATAACTTGGGAATTTATTGCTCCACGAGATGCTTGATGGAAACGCTCGTGAGAAGGCCTGATAGGAATTATCAAACAATGTCTGTGAAAGGTATTCGGACAAACACTTTTAGATGATGAAAATCTGACAACTGCCCAACAACTGAAAATCTGAGAAGCCGCTCTCAACAGCAGACCATTCTTCTACAAAGTTGGAAAATACGACAGCCCCGCAGCTATAACATCATCTCATTTCTTCACTGGACGAAAACTAAAGGCTATTCCATGCAGCCCGCAGACAGAGATTATGAGAATCTACAAGCATCAGCAAGACTTACTTGGCCATTTTTGGGAAAAAATGGCCAAAGAAGTATTTACTTCAAATGCGATCTTTTCATCAAGTTCGTAACCAGGACAATCTCGTTAACGTCCGAATTAGAGATATCATGCTCCTGCAAGAAGACGTCCGAAGACGGCACATATGTAAGAAGGAAAGAGTGGTGGACCTACTCCAGAGACGTGATGAGAAGATAAGATTCTGCAAATTGAGGGTTAATGGTCGAAAGTTAACCAAAATGGCATCTCTGATCATCCCCATCAAGGTTGACAAGGGTAGCGAGGATGTAGAAAATGAAATTATATCAAATGTTTTCTGTTACGCAATTGGCATCAGCTGTAAATAGTTAGGTTTTGTGAAAACTAATGTGTTTTGATACTTTTAGTCTTATTTGATTCCGACAAACTTAAGCAATTAGTATAATTGAAAAGGTAATTTTTTGATCTTTAACTTGATGCAAAAATCTATTTTATGCTGCAATATTTTCGGAAATTATAGTGGATAAAAGGACAAACTTTCGTTTAATGTTTAATTAATTAAAATCTCATTTAAAATTCAAAAAATGGCTCCGATATACACATTTTCAGCTTTCAAGGTATACATACCATATTTAGTAGCTGTAGGCCAAATTATCCAACCTGTAGAGCGTCAACACACACACAAATGGAACTTTATTATAAGTATAGATATACTTTAAACTACTAGAATCTAAAACATGGATGGTCAAACTAGAATCTTTAATGTCCTGACTCTCGAATAAGCAGAGGAAAGTTTTTTTTTAATTATTGTGAAAGTGATAATGATCTGGTACCATTATATATAAAATGCACATTATTTCATATGCAGCAAAAAATAAATAATGGGAATAGTATTTGCAATTTCTTCGTAGCTTTCTGGATAAATTAATGAAAGCGTACCTTACAGGTTTCATTAATTTTATATTAGCTGCACAATGATAAACAATGGAAACCTCTTCTGAGATCCGCTTCAAATCCTTTTCGTTTATTCCGAATCCAGGTTTTGATATATCTCCAGATACGACATGAATTTTATTTTAAATTTCAGGATTCATTTTTTTTTCAAAATTGTGAAAATCTAAATAAAAAGAGAAATTAATCAAATGAATTTGGTAAAGTGTAGAATATTATGCTTTGCAATAATACATAAATGTTAGTTTGTCTCCGACACATAATGAAATTAAATCTAACACTAAACGTTCAGTTAATTTTATAAAGCACTGAAAAGAGCATTTGCAAATATTTACTTATCCTACCGCAATACATTTACTGTTAATATAAATCTATAAATTATACCATAATTGCTGAGAGAGCTAATGTTTTACTTTATATTTATTATTGAGTAGTTTTTATGTTTTGCAAAATAATTTTCGAAATATGTACGGCTTTGAGTAAAGTTTTAGTACATTTATAAATTGCACCTGAAAATACATGATTTGTTACCTTATTGTCTAATTTATTTAATGAAAAACTTCTGTCTTTTTTCTATTTCGTTTCATACTTTCGTTGTGCATGTAACATTTTCTTTCAATATTATATAATTTATGTATATCGTTCAATTATGCATATCGTTAAATTCATAGATAGACTCTCCGACCCGCCGCCACAAAGGTACACGGATTAATCATAAAACTTAATTACCTGATCGTCTCAACAGCAACACTGGCGGGAACGGTGGTTGAGTCCTAATGATTCAACCCTCCCGTAGGAAGTACGTCCCGGTACTTCCAACGGTTCAACCCTCCCCGTAGGAAGTACGTCCCGTCTTCAATGGGAGGAGATCCCCCTCATCTATTATTGTACTGGTTGTGTGTCACTTGAGCTCAGTGGTATTTGTGCTCACTCATTAAAAAATGTCTATTGCTCTGAAGCCTTAAAAAGATTACCGCATTACAGCTTATACCTTTGCAAGTAAGATTCGGCAATCAAATAATGTTCGCCAAATGGTAATCAATCACTTTGATAATGAGAAAAATGCTCCTTGTCTCTGATAGCGAAACGAAACTTCCGGGAGAAAAATGCGGGTGTCCCTTATCACGTTTCAGAGGAGTTATAAAAATAATAAATAAAATGTCAGAAATTTTCTCAAAGATGTATTTATTATAAAAAAGCACATTTATAATTTTCCCATACGGAAAATATTTATGAAAAATAATAACTTTGATGAGCATGATACAACTTTAATCTAATAAAGTGTATAATTTTTAGTTTTATGAGGATTTAAGCTTTATATCTTTTACGGTTTAACTTTAACAAAATGAAAAAAAAAACAGATAAAAACATTTCTACATTATTCACATATATAAAATCAAATTTAGATTGATATCAATAATGTTTAGTTCTTTCAATATGTTTGTATGTATACATATCACAAACTGTTGCAATGTTTGCAATTGCTGAAATTCCTTCAAATCTGAAATATATTACCTTATTTTCTAGCTTATTTACTGTCAGACTTACAAAAAAATATGTTCATCTTGACGAATATCATTTCCCTCTGCCATCTGGAATCGTAAGATAGCATGCTCCACAGTTCACCGTAGTGTGTTCTGAGAAATAGTAAGAACCTGCTGTGAGATGCTACTTTTTAAGTCAGGTAAAATACTAGGATTACCACGACTTACCAGATGTTTCAAACGTCCCCAAAGTCAAAAGTCACATAGATTTAGGTCTGGAGACCGGGGAGACCGCAAATCATGAAAATGGCTGATGATACATTCCTCTGTAAAATGATTCTGGAGAACGCCCTTTACACTACGGCTAATGTGTGAATGAGCTCCATTTCACATGAAAATTGTGCTCGAAAGACAGTGAATTTGGAATCGAAAAAATCCATACTCAAGTTTACACTTCCCTTTTTAATTGCCAAAAGTAACGGTGGTGCTTTGGGTTTTCTGCATCATTTATTCTCGGTCTGTATTTCTTTAAGGAATTTAGTGAGAAAGGGCCAGTAAGATGCTGGATCACCGGTCAGCGATATGCGATTCAGAATAAAATTGCCCCGGATTTGTAAGCACGTCACTGCATAACGGAAAACGATGGCAGTCATATTAAACATGTTTGTTGTAATTAAATTTATCAAAGATATGCTAAAAGGATAATTCATCTGAAAAGCTGCTCCAGGTAGCTGAATTTTGAACTATTTTTTTATTCACTCAAACAAATTCCCATTCCTTCATTATATCCTATAGAAAATTTCATAACTTTCTGAACAATAGTTTCACCAGTAGACAACTTTAAAGTCGGACCGTTTAATTATGTACACCATGTATATAAGGCAACAAGAAACTTCTGGTTATGATGATGAATTGTGTGTAATAGTAATACTTTTTTAGTTCTAGAAGAATTCAATATCGTTTTCAGTTCCAACATTCTAATAGGCTGTGTAATTTAGAGATTAAAAAATGTAGAATCCTTTCTGCAAGCTAAGAGAAGTAGTGACAATAAAATGCCACATATATATAAGTGTGATAAAAAAATGGCATGTTAACCTTTCGATTTTTTAGGTTATCCTTTTGCTAGATAAGAAACAGTCAGTCCAGAGCTCAAAATTGCAAAATTGACTGTGTAGAAGACGTTTCAACTTTAACAAAAGACATTCCTACAGAATAGAAGTTTGGCGCCGAAAAATGAACTTATAGGTCCTACCTTCCCTTTGCCCTTCCTACAAAATCAAAATTTTCCTCTGAAAAAGATTCTTTGGAGAAACGAATGTTGTTTTGATCTAGATAGAAACATTAATATTCAAAATTGTCACGTTTGGAAAAGTGAAAAAAAATTTTCGTGCAAGAAATTCAGCATTTTTCTGATAATATGTTTCGTACAGAAATTTTTATAAGTTCTTTAGTTGGATCCATATTCTACAAAAGTATACTGCATGGTACCGATTCAATTAATAATTATTGAGATTATAACTGAACTAAGAAATGGATTAACTTTATCAGTATATATTTCATAAACCTTTGGTGACTAACTCAAAAAGTCAGTCCTCATTTCACATGAACGCAATTACCCAAGTATTAGGGTAATGCAATTCTGTATGAATGTTGATGTAAATTAACATCAACATTTTTAACTACTTTACCAATTTTTAAGTACTTTAATTAATACAATACCATTTTTTATTTAATTAAAATTAATAAATATGTTATATGCTTTAGTAAAGAAAAAATAAAATTTAAACCGCTTTAAATTAAGTAACAAAACATGTTAGAGAGTAGATTTTATTCACTACAGTTTAGTGCTTATTACAGAATATTTTTAATCAAATATTTGAAGGTTAAGATTAGTTTATTCTTTTTTAGTGTATGTTTGGGGGGGGCTCTAATAGAGGCTTAAATTGGAATTAAAATTATTTCCTGGATTAAAATTATTTCCTGAATGATCAAGAAGTCATTTGTCGCTCACAGAAAGCAGTTATAGTAATTATCATTAATTGAAATTGTTAAGCACTCAAGCAAAAACATAATAATTAATATAAAAGTACACCAAACAATAAAAAAACTAAGGGTGTGCGCTTTTATTTCTTGAGAAACAAACGAATAAAAAAAAGAAATTCTATTGTACAATTCATAAAATATCAAACTTGAGTTCAGATTTTATATACCAATATGAATTTAATATAAAAATCTATTTTGCATTATTGAGCTTGAAAAAATTAGTGATATTATTTGAAGAATCACTTTTTTTAATTGAATATATGAAACAATTTTAATACGCTATGCTCTATTCTACTTTAAAGTGTATTTATCCGAAAGTTCATTTCATTTTTAAAGAAAATAAGCTATAAAAAATTTACTGCTTCTGCTTTGTTGTAATAAGTATTTTGGTTGTTTTCATTAAAAACAATTTATGCTCGTATGATTTAAATGTGACAGATTTTCCTTATTTCTGCTATTTTAAAAACACTGCTTTTAAAATAAGGGACAGAAAGCTAATGACTTTTTTAATTTTGTTGAACGCTCTAATCAGTCTATTTACTGAGATTTTTTTTATTTTTTTATTTCTATACTTGTATCACTGAAACCTAAATTTGAAGCCAAAACTTAAGTATTTTCATAACCCAGAGATGCTCAACCTATGTCCCGCGTAGCCTTTGAAGTTGGCCCGCGAATGTTGTTAATTAAATAAGACAGGTTTGAAATGAATTGAGAGTTTTTCAAATAAACGGGGGGATCTGATATAAAAACGATTCTACATCAGAATAAATAATTTCCAGTTGTTCATTAAGTTTATTTACTTTTTACTATGCGACTTTACAGTTCGTTCCATTCATGGCTACCTGCGAGTACGAGTTGTCGTATAGAACAATCTCGTAGACGCGATATCGACGATCATTCTAACAAACAGCACAGCGTGATTTTGCTAGCAGATCAGTTATTTCATAGTAGCAGCCACAGAACGGATCATATATTCTCTTTTGATATCGCCATTTTAGTTTAGTATCATTTATTTTATAAAGGGATACAGAAATATTTTAGTAAAATGAGAGAGAAAAGGAAAAAGGATTTTCAAAGTCAGAAATTTCAAGATTCATGGACAGATAAATGTTTTATCTAGTACATTGATACAGTAACATGCTTAATATGTAAATGCAAGATTGCAGTGGCAAAAGAGTATAACGTAATGCGGCATTATGATTCGGAGTATAAACATTTTTGCATCTGTGAAAGGATAGAAACTATCGCAAAAATTCGAACAACTCAAAAATTTTCTCAGCAATCAAGCAATTTTTTATCAAAAACATTCATCTGAATAGGATACATAAGTAGAGGTGAGCTAAGGTGTCGCTGAAATTATAGCTAAAGAAGGTCGACCATTCACAGATGAGGATTTCGTTAAAAAGTATTTGATGATTGCATCAGAAAGACTTTGTCCAGAAGCAAAAAGGAAATTTGAACACATAAGCTTAAATAGAATGATTATTCAAAGAAGAATTCAACATTTGAATGAAGACATTGAAAATCAAGTAAAATCTACTGCTTCAAACTTTGTATATTTATCTTTAAATGTTGATAAATCTACAGATAGAACATCCATGGCCCAATTACTTGTCTAGTTTGGGTAAATGTTTAAAATGTTACGGAAGATGTTATGTTGAAGAATGTTTCTCACGAAGGTGCAAACAACTGGAAGTGAACTTCTTTCCAGTTTTGTACACTTGTGCAATGCAGCATCCTTAAACATGAACAATTGTATTAACATTACGACTGATGGCGCAAAATTGATGATTGGTACGAAAATTGGAATGGTTAACGCTGTTAATAAAACGCCTTTCCTAGTGTGGTGTAGAACATTGTAGTTTCATTGCATTATTCTTCAAGAGAACTTTTTGAGATAAAGAATTAGGATTTGCAAACTTCCTGCAGTGTGTATCAGAAGCAATTGCCTTTATTCGTAATAATACCCTCACACAAAGGGAATTCAAAGAATATTTTTAAGGAATTTGATTATTTGCCTTCTGATATTCTTTATTACCCTGAAGTTAGATGGCTCAGACGAAGAGTTGCCCTTAAGTGTTTTATGGAACTATTTGAGGAAATTGTTACACTCCTAAGTGATTATGGTAGAAATACCAGACGGTTAAAAGAAGCAACTTGATTTTTAACCAGCAAATCGAGTGGTTTGGCTTTTCTCACAGACATAGCAGGCCATTTGAATAATTTAAACCCAAAATCACCAGGAAAAAACCATTCCTATTTCAATTAATATCTAATGTAAAGGCATTCAAACAAAAGTTGTTTGTTTCAAAATCAACTGCAAACTAAAAATTTGGCAAACTTTTCTTAATGCTAAAAAATGCATTAAAATTTTCCACACATGAAAATGCAGTATGAGAATCAAATTCAAATTTTGAGTAATGCCTTGATGAACAGTTTTCAGATTTTGAAAAGTGTCAAACAAAAATCGAGGTATTTTTGCCTCATTTTCTGTTGATGTTAATACAGTGGATGAGAGCATGCAGTCAACCTTAATTGATTTACACAATTCTGATTTTTTTAAAATCAATTCAAAGAAAAACTGATATAAGAATTTTATAAAGACTTGCCTGAGGAATTTTAGCGCTTAAACCAAAATGAAGCTGCATGGAAAAAATATTTTGGGAGCACTTACATTTGTGAGCAAACTTTGTCACTAATGAATTTAAACAAATCAAAAATAAGAAATAAAATAGCTTATAAGAATCTTTCTTATATTCTGGGTATTGCTCCAACCATTCTTAAGCCCAGCATAAAATCAATTAACTTCAAATATTCAGTCAAGCCATCTCATTAATTTTTACTAATTTTGATTACTTATTTTCTTCTCAAAATTTAAATAATCATGTTCTCTATATAATCACTAAAAAATTTCTCCTGTTATTCTACTTCAAGTTAATCTTTAACCTTTTTAACAGGAACCTTTTTTTGGAGGTAAATTATTTTAATCATATCTTAAATGCTTGTATTTTATTCATTTATTTATTGCATAATATATGCATGAGTGAAATAATTAAAGTAATAATTGTAATTCCTGCGTATTGCTACAAAAAATAGTGTTTTCACTTTTAGCTTTTTCAAAGCAAGTTTTAACATTCACGTCCTACTTTGGTCCTCGACATGATCCCTTTTCATATTTTTGGTCTCCCCCCCCTCATCCTGAAAGGTTGTGCATCCCTGTCATAACCTAAAACTTCAACTACCATATTTCACCAGTATTTTTTAAGTAAAAAAAATGTCGCTATTTGTGAATCTAGATTGAAATAAATGCTAAGATAATTTTATTCCTATTAAAACCATTCATTAAAAACTATTGAGATTAACAACTTTTGATATTTTTACTTCTTCAACAGTTATTATAAATGCCTGGTATTCTAAACTTTCATACATTTAGAATTTTTTTACATACATTTATAATATCAAAGATTATTTCTAATTCTTTTTGACTATTATACCATTAGGGTAGTAACTAACTGATTTTTTTTGTATATTTAGTATAAATTAGTTTTCCATGTTATAATATCCAAACAAATCAAATGGTTAAAAAGGAACGATTGTAATTGTAATAATTATTTTATTTTTCCTTATTAAAATTTCGAATATTGATTATAATTAGACATTGTTTCATAACCTTACACTCACCTTTTAATTTTTGTTAAATGTTCTTTGACTTCGATTTGAGCTTACAAGAATGCTGCATTTCAGAGAGAAGAGAGTTGTCATTTGTTTCCAGCAGCCCTTTACACTTTTCAGACTTTTCTTTAATATAACGCAACGTTACTAAATTTTCAAGGCTATAGCAATATTTCTGATATTGATATCTATTATACACAACTGATGGCTTTCCTTTTGATGTTTAGAAAACTTCTATACTGTTATTCATATTTAAAATCAGATCCAACTAACGAAGATAGAAAAAAAATCAAAAACACCGAGCACCTAATCGAAAATAAACTTTCAAAAATTATGCTAGCATTTTTAGAGTTAACGTGTCAGTTTTACCGTGAGAAAAAAGTGAATATTTCAAGGAAAAAGATCCTCAATCAGCAATCATTCTCTTATCAATGCGAGAAACGTGCACCTTCTAGGGCCCCTCTAGATGTAAGCCAAACTTTCCTGACAAAAGTAATTAAATCCCCGTAAACCTTCAATGTGAGAGCAAATGGCACTTTCTAATGAGTGAGCACAAGTGACTCAATCACTTTGTATTCACCATGGCTGGTGAGATCCAATTACCTTACCGAAATCATTTCATCCTCATTACGAGATGTTCCCATAGGGCACAGATTGTTCAATAAATATTGACTATAAATTAATAAAAAAAAACAATTAGCGGTGATAAAACTGCAAAACTAATTCAAGACACAGATATAACTAAAACCTTTTTAATAACTACAACATTTAAATAACAGAACAAACTTACTTACAAACAACACATAAAACCATTAAAAAATGTCTCTAACTGACTACTGACAGATGTGGAGGACCAGATGAAGACAAGCCACTGCTCATACAGCTTATACCTCTCATAATGGCTTTAGTACCCTCTAGAGTGCCAAGCCGTCCGCTCTAGTGGCCTATTTCTCAACATCCTCCCCACCTGCAAATGGCAGTTTACACTTTCTTCTAAAATACACTCAGAATTAAATTTCTAAATAGAAATGAAATGCAAGAAGCAAACAATTCATGAAACCAATTACACAAATATACAATTGTAATAAAGAACAATTCACATCAAAGAAAGCAAAACCGAAATTTTAGGAAATGCTACATTTCTAAAAGATACAACAACTACATTGCTCTTCTTAATTTATTCTTTGATGTTTTCACGATGCACGCTCGCACAAATTCGTCTCTTCACATGACCAGTTCTTGTATCATCCCTATCTCCCAGAGCAATTTTGATTTAGATGATCCTTCAACTAAAACCGTTACTCCAATTTTGATATTGCTGCAAGACGATGGATTTACAAGATTATGGGAACTCTTGCGCATTAACACGTACTGTTCATTTCATTTAAGCCAAAGTTCTTTCAAAAGTTTCGTCTGAAAAAGTTTACGTCTACTCAAAGTCACACGATCCGATGCAGATACATACAAGCCAAAAAAATATTCCGGTACAAATCCAGGTTCTTGATGTCCAGAAAGAAAAAAAATGTGAATTTGTCAGAGCTCTTGTTTCACCCAACTCATCACTTTCCTAAGTAATCAGTCGATTATTGATCACGCATTCTATCTCTGTTAGGATAGTCGATAATTCTTCTATAAAGTTAACAATGCTCTTCCAAGCGTCTTTCTCAGTGGTTCTTTAATAGTCCGCGTCAATAGTTCACAAAAGCTTCCCTACGTTCCAGAACAAATCGCATAAATCGCAACACATAGTTAGTAACTCTCAACAGCCAGTTAAGACCAATAAATCTGGAAATGTCAATCAATGGATAAACTTTAACAATCGCAGTGTTGACAAGGTTTTTTTTTTCAGGTATGCTGTCCTCTAGAACTCTAACTTTCTGTTGAAGCCAATCGCCCTGCAATGATTTCAACCATCGAGGTCCACTCCACCACATATAATTTTTTAGTTATCCCGCTCATCTGGTCAGCCGAACAGCTGGTTTCTCCCCAACTGGGCTATAGAACCACCAATCAGGAACCACACAATTCTAAATTTCAAACATTCTATTTGCCACACACTGTTTACATTCATCCATTGAACTTTAAATCCTACAAAGACATATTTCAGAATCCATCTACATAACAACTCCTCTCACCCAATTATTAAAAACCACCGATAAATGTTTCCATAATCTAACTCCATCCAATATTTCGATCAGCTCCAATCTAGGTAAGCTCAATTTTTTCAACGGTGCTAAACTACGTTTCGCCATAAAAAAGTACGCACCAATCCCACCTGATGAAGTTTTTCATCTAAAATACGCAACGCTCCATATGCCACCTGCGAAGCGTCACATCCCTATCCTAGTTAGAAAACACAACATATATCTATTCGCAAGCCAGGCAAACAACCTACCTCACAACACCACCTCTTCCCCACTTATTTATAAAATCATCTGGCAAGTCTAAACCCCATTCAATACCTTTTTCCCAGATTTCCTGAACAAGTTTCTTAAAGCGCGCAACAATCGGACCAATAAAACCCAAAGGATCAAACACCCTAGCAACAGCACTCATTGCCAATCGCTTAATCTTTTTTACCGACTTCAAGCCATAACATCAAAACCCAAACAATCCTCATCCAAATCCCACGCTAATTCCTTTTGGACTTAAACATTCTGTGCCCGCATTTCAAAGAATCATAAATAATATTTTGAAAGATAGTAGTGAATTAGCAATCGTTGATATTGCAATATTTCCCGACTTTGAAGCTCGTCTACAACATCCGGATTGCATAGTTACAAATTTAGATGACTTTGGTTTCACAGCAAACTCATTCATTTAGGAGAGCTCAAATCAAATATCTCAAGACACACAATAGGCTCTGAGAAGTATCAACCGAATCCAGAAAAAACAAGAGCAATGCAAGAGTTGGAAGTACCAAGAACAAAAACTCAAATTAAAAGCATTTGAATGGCTGAACTATTACAGAGATTACATTCTGAATTCATCAGGATGGTGGCCAAAATGTTGTAATATCAGATAACAATGAAATTGATATTCATCATTATCTTGCGGGAAAGGTGTGCTGTTTGGCCGCCATTGTCGACGTCTGTGGAAACGATTGCTGAGATTCGCCGCCGCCAATGATAGTTATTGTTTTTGTTTTTTTATGATCTGATGAGAAGAACTTGAATGTTGATTGTGCTTTTACTTTGAATAGTTAATTTTAAGAAAGTTTGAGTGCTGCGTTTTGTTTAAGTTATGTGTCTTTTCTAAGAAGTATAAAATACTCAAGTCATTACAGAGAATCAGTAGTTTATGTTGATAAGGACCCCTCTACCACACTGAATAATCGAAATGCAGTTTATGCTATACACATCAGTTTCATGAAATTCGAATATTTTCCAAAAGCCAATTTTTATTAAAGTTGTATTTCAAAACAGGTAGGACTTCATTTTTATTCGAAATATTTTTATAAACTAAAATCAAAATTATAAAAATAAAATACTTCAGTTTTATTAATATCGTAGCTTAAGTTTTGGCATGGTGAGTTTTGGAAATAACCTGTGTAATTTTAAATTTCTGCCAACATCAGACAGTAACCAGAAACTATTTGGAAGAAAGAATTTTTTAAAGTTTAAAAATATAAAATTGTATGCAAAACTCAATTGAAGTATTTTTTTTCAGATACACTTCTTTGATATAAATTAGATTATGATGATGACTTAACTACAATATTAAAAATATACCGATAATAATTAATGCCTCATGATAGATACATTGAGTTTATTTTAGTTTACTAAATTTAGTTGAATAAATTTAGACATAATAAGGAAAA
Organism: Argiope argentata; assembly: GCA_026289955.1. Taxonomy (NCBI): domain Eukaryota; kingdom Metazoa; phylum Arthropoda; class Arachnida; order Araneae; family Araneidae; genus Argiope; species Argiope argentata. The sequence continues at coordinate 19,362 of JAOUZG010019129.1, forward strand.
AACACATTATTCAAATTATTATTTGAAACTTATTATTAATTTCAGAAGAGATGATTTCCTTTTCCATTTGATTTCTTTATTCTTGTGCCATCTGCCGTTTTCAATTTTCTGTTCTCGATCATCTCAGGGTGGACTGACTTCAGAGCATAAGCTTGTCCAATTCAAGCCATGAAATCTATGAATATTTTGGTAAGGTTCAACGTGTAGCCCAGTTCGCTTGCAGAGTAGTCCCATGGAAAAACGTGGTGGTAGTTGTGCCAGCCTTCTCCATTCGTCATGATGGAACAGAAAGGATTCTCTGTGGCCATAATATTTTTATCAAAAGGTTGAAAACCATACTTGTGGGCTACACTATTAATCAGAAAAGTGCTGTTCAGGAAAAAGCAGTATTTTCCTACACCAGCAACAAGGAATGAATTCCACCAGGATTCGTTCCAAAAGTAGACTGGAATCACAGTTGGTAAGACAAAGCAGAAGAAATTTGACATCAGAGGATAAAATCTGGAAAATATGAATGGTTCTGTTATAAAGAAATAATCGAAATAATATTAGAAACTTTTGTATGAGGCAATGAAATTTTAAACTGAGTTATGGATATGGATTACAGATGGAATTAATATAAATCATTGCCTTTCTATAATTGTTTTCAAACTTACCTATGGGATTTAAATTAAAGGAAAAGAGAATAAAATATTAGGATGATGTAAATAAAACCATTTCTTTATATTCAGAAAATTAAATACATTAGTTATGAAATACAAAATATCTTATTTCTTCGAGTAGTAAAAAAATATAAATATATAACATTATTTTTTTCTTCTAAAAAATTGATCCCCGATATCTTATCTCTCTTAAGGTTTTTTTAAAACCATCTAAGTCTAAAAACATCAATTTGGCTTATCTACATTAGACAACAGAAAAAGTCCTTTTTTAAAATACCATAATATCAAATTCTATTTTTTGTTACATTTAAAGGTATGGAAAAAAATTTGAATTGAAACAAGATTTATATATTCTTAATTCATTTTTTTCGGCATAGTAAATTTCTTAAAGCGAAACGCTAATTTGAGCTACAAAGCTAATTATTGAATAAATTTCATACCACAATATTTTTATCTTTTAAATGGGTGTAAATATTATTGAGACAATTCCTCGTAAATTTGAAGTTATGTTTTCTAAAAACACTATGTGATCACCCTTTCGAATGTTCACATTTTTCTAAATTTCACCAAAAATGTGGAATAAACTTGGAGGATAAGAAAGCCATATTCTTGTGAATGTGTATGTTGCGGTTTATAGTCAGACATTTTGAATTACCGATAAAAAATCTGACTCACATAAACTTTGAAGATATTGTTTTTTGGCATTTTAATTAACCGAATAGGATTTGACATTTTCTACAATTAACTACTGTTTGAAGACGAAAGATTAATCAAAAACTCATTATGAATGGTTAAAAGTTCTCAATTCTGATAATATGATGCTCACACTTTTACAAGTTTAAAACATGACGCTCACACATTACACTCAGGAATTTTTAGGTGTCGCTGCTGCGATAGTGCTTGTGATTGGTTATGGAGCCCTTCCGAAAATATTATTGCTCAAAATTAAATTTGACGTGATTGATGTATAAACAATACAGGCAAAGAAATAAAATAGTTTGCAACCGCTTTATAAGCCTTTCGGTGTCATAAATACATAGTTATTACACAAATAACGCATTTAGAAGATTTTTCACGTAGTAGAATTATCGATCACCTGGAATGTGGGCATATTCAGCTGGAAGAACCCGAGCTAACGGAATCACTCAGAATGTCATCTCCAGGCTTTGGCAACAATTCCAAGATGATGGTAAAGTGAGTAGACGTTACAGCACAGATCGCCCCCAAATTACAACAACAAGTGAGATCCGGTACGATCCACTGGTACTATAATTTCAGGTCAGACCGTGTGCAGATGATGAGGCCAGATTGGTCTATATGCTGGAAGGCCTGTCACATGAGTTCTACTTAGTATAACTCACTATCACCTGCGGTTACCCTGAAGTAGAGAGCATACTTTGTGGGCACCACAACAGTGAGCTTGTGTAATGTTTTCCGCCGAGTCAAGGTTTAATTTACAGTCTGATTCTCTCCGAACTTTGATGTGAAGAGTGCTAGGTACTCGTTACCACCAAGACCTGTACCACCGTAAAGACGCCGTTATGGTGGTACAAGATTGCTCGTTTGGAAAGGAATAGTTGTAGGTTCCAAAAGTGGCCTGAATGCTCAAATAGGAACCATGACAGATAAAATCTATCAAAATAACATATACGATTGTTTGGGGGGAGGCACTGGCGCAGAATTGGTATTTATGGATGACGATGTCCCTCCTCACCAAGCAATCATCGCAATCGAATGCCTTCGATCAGAGATCAAGTGTATGAATTGGCCAGTATTCTCATCGGACTTGAATCTAGTAGAGCATGTGTGTAAAATGCTTAGTAGACGTCCCTCAAACTTTTCTACACGTAAACCAGATCTTTGGAGAGCATTTCTTGATGAGTGGCGTAATATACTCTAAGATCAGATCAATAATTAGATTCCCAGCATGCCTACTACGCATTAATCAACATAGCAGCCATGTATTATTTATTTTTGTAAATAAGTGTTAGTAATTTGTTCCAGAGAGCAAAGAATCGCAATTTTTAGTAATGATATCAAACATATAGCAGCATTTTTACTCATTTTCTTTTGTTTGATAAATAGGCTTTACGAATAAGTCCCATTTGTTTTGCTTCTGACTATCTTTTTATGAATTTGCATTATCTATAATTAATGAATATGAGTGTAAAATAAGATTTTTTTAAACAGATAATAAGATGAGAGGAGAAAATCAAGGCTCGTAATAGTTTCTCTGATTTCATTTCAAGTGAAGATTCGTTAAGGACAAATGGAAGCGAGGACCCAGAGGGTTTCCGGTTCGAGATCTGATCCTACCGAAGAGCCGTCGAATAAGCTGGTATGTCGTAAGTTAACTCCATGGTGCCAAACGTCTTCTCGCTGGTGCTGAAGTTAGGAAAGATGAGTAACAGCTCAGGTGTCGTTTTCATCGTCTGACAGCGCTTCAAAATCATGAGGTCTATTCCAAACCAGATATAGTGTTGCCTTAAAACGGGACGTTAATATAACGTAACTGAACAGAGGAGAGATAATTTGCATAGAAGGAACGATTTGTGACGTCTTTAATTAAAGAAATTAAAGCCTAGAATCAAAATTCTTTATGATGTACAAAATTTTAATTGCGCGAAATGAGTATTTACTAAAATATTATTGAATAAAATACGAAAGCCACTTTTTGTGGTATTACAACATCACTGGACTTTTACAAAATGTCATTTTTTTTTATTGAAACGAAAGCTTATATACCTACTGTTAACTACTTTCCTTCACTTGGCATGCTTTACGGAAAAAAGACATTAAGTATAAAAAATTCCTTAGAAAGGATTTAAAGTATTGTTTGGTGCATATATGGAGAGAAAAAAAAATAATTTCTGTGTATGTTTCAACAATAAAATAGTATTTAAGAAAGTAAGGATCCGATTGCAAAAACTTTTGATTCTAGTTAATTTTATCAACTTTAAATCTTAACGTATCCTTAATTTTTTTATTGTGTTTAAATAATATGTCACAAAAATACTATTTATTCATTATTTATTTAAAGTTCAGTACATTGATTACAAGCATAACGAATTCTTTTTTCGCCTTGCTTCAATGTTCACAAATTTATGCCTAAAAAATATTAATTTTTCTTACAGAAAAGTTACTGCAACAACGAACTAAAGTGAACATCTGAATAAAGGAAAGTAAAAATAGAATGACTCATTTGAAACCCTTCAAATATCGATAAATGCCCTTAATTTTTTTTCTCTTTTATGTATGATCAATTTAAACTGTTGTGTCGAAAGTTTTTATATCTGGAAATCAATTTTTATTCAGAATCGATTAAATACTGAAACATTAAGGTTTTCAATTGGAAAATTTGAAGATTATACTATTGGTTAATCATTCATGCAAGCACAATCTGTACATTTTTAAAAAAGATATTATTCTAGATTTCTTTACTTATTTTTATTGCTTTATTTAGTTTTGGGAATTATTCATTGAAACTTAACTTTGAATTTAGAATAGAAATTTGCCTTTTGTCACTTAATAGATGATTCTCAGTTATTCTTTACTTAATCTTCGAAACTTTTAGGATGGAAAGCAATAGTAAAATGTTGAAAAATATGTGAAATGAACATTATAAGATAACAATTGTCTTAAATCTATAAAAAACCATTAAAATCTGCAAAATTCTTCAAGTTTTTTAGAATTTTTGGAAAATTATCGGTATAGAGACTATTGCAATTTAAAGTAGAATATTTTTAAGATTGTGAATTTAAATCTTTCATAAAACTGAAATATATTTATGAAAAGACTATAGTTCAAAATTGATCATCTATACTACAATAAACACAAAAAGAAAAGAGTATATTCACGGTTGATGAAATTAAATAAAAATGAAGAAAAAATCAAAGTCAACAAAAGCTTTATAGAAAAATATTTCAAAGTTCCTACGCTCTAAGTCATTAACTTATTCAAAGTTAGACAAAATGCTGGTAGTTTAGAAAACATGAAATTAATTGTAATAAAACATATTTGTTTTAGGTTGTTACAGTCAAATTCTGTATGCCAAGAAAAACCAATTAGTTTAAAGAGGTGAAATAGTGAAAGAGTGAGGAAATATAGCTTTCAAAACACTTCATAAAGCCTCTAAGGTTCAGTTATACAATCAGATAAAACCAACTTACTCAGCACTTTATGATAGTAATTTGTTGAGATAAAGAATCAAATTAAAAGTACTTAATTACGTACTTTTAGTTTGACAATCTTGTTTAGAAATGCATTTTATGATTGATATATGAAAATGATTGTTATTAATTGGTTTGAAAGTAGAATATATAGAATTTTGTTGCAACCTTTACATGAAAATTCTCAACGGCAGTAACCGTCTTTTGTCATCGCTATATATTTTTTCTTTTTCTGGAACAAATGATGGCTATAGTTGTCATTTGCCTATATATCACCAAAAACAGGATAGCTATAGCCATTAATTTGAGGTAATATGTTAAATTTACAAATATGACATGTTTAAATATTCTAAAGATTTTTTTCATTTTTCTGTATTATAATCATTAAACACATTTTCTTAAAAATACGATGACCACTCTTTAACTGTTTCTTAAGATATTAAAATCCATCACTACTATCCTTACGTTAATAACTAGAATCTAATTTTTTATTCATATTTATTTATTTTATCAAACTTGCAGAGAAAGAAGTTCTAAAACTTTTAATTAAAAAATCGAATTTTCTTCCAAAATTCAAAACATTTCTATTACTTTTAGAGTTTGCTATGATATGTTTGATGTAGCTATAAATTTTTTCAAAATATATTTAATATTTTGTTACAATTTCGAAGTTAATAAAAATTAGTACTTCATATTTCACTAAAAAAAGTTTCTATTGAAATAAGAAATATTTTTTTTAAAAAATTAAAATCTTTAAAAAATTTTAAACCTGCTCAGTCACATTTCAACTCTGAAGATATTCTCATCTCAAAGAATTATAAAGATTGATGCATTTATATTGCACCTGTTTGTACTTAGCATTTGGGCTCAGCAGACTATGCCATTTCACGTGCAGTTACCAAATTTATTGCATATATAAAATTGATACATATATGAGAATCTGCGTTTTTAAGTTTCAATTAGAGTTTTGATTAATTAAAAACTAAGCTGAAATTTGAAGTTTTTCCCTATTCCTAAACTAATAGAGCATTCAATTAGTGCTACAAAATTGAAAGAAATATTGCTTTCTTTTGATACCGGTTTCTTAATCGTGCAGAGTTTTTTTTCTGATTTTTGACAAATGTTTACAATTATTTTTGTCTGATTTTCAACAGTAATTACATTTTTTATCTAAAATTCAAGCCCTTTTCATCGTCTGATCAGTAATTCACGAGATGTTCTTCGTATGTTGAAGAAGGTTTCTGTTTACTACTGTTACAAAAAATTTTAATCCAAAATTTGAAAATAATAGGGTACATTACAATGAGTGTAATGTGAAACAGTCCAATGTGCTTCATAACGAACGCCGCCTCGACTATACGACACCATTCTATTCTAACACAAATGTGATAAAACACAGGCGCGTTCGAGAACAGATTTTAAACAAAAGAGCCGCTTTCATGCTTAAAAACAGCATGGTGTATTTAGAAAGAACTCACTCAGATTTTTGTCAGAGTTCAACTTAAATGAATAGGTATTCTGCATATAGCTCGCCGACTAATTCAATACTAAACTATTCAGAGCATAACTCGACGCTGCCTCAATACTCAACTGACTATTGTTTGTAGAGTATTGAGGCAGACTATTTACTTCTATTTCCCTTGCGCTTTTAATAGTTTCCGTAATATGACATAGAGTCATAAAAGAATTACTATAATTCACGCCTTAATGAATCTTTTACCAAAATTCACGTTAGTTCTAGAATCTTAAACTTTGTTGTCAAATGGTAGCAAAGACTGGGGTTATTGGTCAGTAATCATTGGTTAGTGTTGAATCAACATCCATTGAGATTATCTGAAACATTACCTTCTTTCAAATAAAATTTGCTATGCTGGGAAGTAACATTACAAATTTGTAATAAGTCTGTATAGTTTTCTCAAAGAACAAAAGTTCAATTTACAATACCATAAATGTCCGAAGAGAGTCGAGCAATATTGTCACGAAGACTGAATTAAAGACACGGATAATTGGAAACAAATGCGTTTATTAGCACCAAGCAACTCGCTGGAGAACAGAATGAAGAACTGAGAAGAACTCAGCTTTTATACAGCTGGAGAACATTCAAGAATCATCTCGCTCAAAAAGTAAAAAATGTTCTAGAATCATCTCGATTTTAGAGAAACAAGTTCAATTTTAAATAAAAATCCAGTTTTGAAATAAAATGCGTTAGCCAGGAATCAAACCAGGGACAAACGGATTAACAGCCCAATGCTCTGCCCATCAAGCTATGGCGAATCATAACAGCCTTTCTTTTCGCGACGTTGCTTCACCTAATAAAAAGGATAGCATCCCGTTGTCATTCAATTTTTTGGAGCGTTTTATAGGTCCTTTGTAATCGCCACATGTATTTGTGCTCTTTTCTGGAGGAACAATATACTGGCTTGTTTTGTCTTCTATCTCAATCTGCTTAGTCGGATCATGATATAGTGTCCAAGATGTCCTGCGGTGGGTTTGTCGTTAAAATGTCTAAATATGTCAGCTCGTAGATGTTTGAGAATAACGGGTTACCACACCTTGCCATCCAGATCAAAATTCTTTCTGTAGAGGACCCCATTAATTACTTCAAATGTCTTGTCGGCGGGGACGGCATTATTCGAAGGGTTCATTCTAGTAATGTCGGAATGTTTTTTTTGTTCGCTCGCAAGATTCATCTTCGCAATGATAGCTAGAATTTTCTCCGATGTCTCAATTTCATTGACCACAGGATTTCTAGAGATAGTGTCAACATCCCTATACTTCTTACCAGTTTTGTATTTTACTGAAAAATCATATTATTGAAGACGGAGGACCCATCTTGCCAATCTCCCAGAAGGATTCTTTGAGCCTATGAGCCAGCTCAATGACTGATGATCAGTTATGATGGTAAAATGCTTTCCGAATAGGTATGACCGAAATTTGTTGATGGCCCATACGATCGTAAGGCACTCCTGTTTTGTGGTGGAGTTGTTCTTTTCAGCTTTTGTTATTCTGGATGCGTATGCTAGAACCTTTTCAACGTAATTTTGAATTTGGTATAGAACAGCCCCATTCCATATCCACTGGCATCTGTATGAATTTCAGTTGAAGCATTTTCGTCGTATGTTCCCAACACCGGCTCAGAGGTAAGAGCTTTCTTCAGATTCTCAAAAGCTTCTATCTCGTTCGTCCCCTAATGAAATTTTGTATCACCTTTTAGAAGCAACAGCAAGGATTCAGATAGATAATAAAAACCCTTAATGAATTTTAAGAAGTATGAGCAAAGTCCAAAAAGGCTTCGTATATCATGTTCATTCTTTGGTGTAGGAATGCTTACGGATTTTACTTTGTCGGGATCTGGTCGAACTCCCTTACTGGATACAAGATGACACAGTATTTTTACTTCTCGGGCAGCAAAAAGACATTTCTTTGGATTAAGCCTCAGACAGTTTCCAGAAGCCATTTCATAACGAGACTTAGTCGGGTAAGATGGTCTTCAAACGTTTCTGAAAACACTATTATGTCATCTAGATAACAAAGACACGTTGACCATTTGAGATGGTGTAGCAAATTGTTCATCATTCTCTCAAAAGTCACTGACGCATTACAGAGTCTAAATGGCATAACTTTAAACTCATATAATCCTTCGGGAGTAATAAATGCTGTCTTCTCACGATCCGCTTCATCTACTTCTATTTGCCAGTAACCAGAGCGGAGGTCCATAGAAGAAAAGAACTTAGCGTCCTTCAGGCAGTCTAGAGTATCATCAATACATGGCAGAGGATAGACATCTTTTTTGGTAGCCTTATTCAGCTTGCGATATTCTACGCAAAAATGCCAGCTTCCGTCTTTCTTTCTTACAAGCACAACGGGTGATGACCAGGGACTTTCGGACGTGTAGATAATAACTTCATCAAGCATTTTATTAACTTCTCGAATAATGCGTCTTTCCGTTGATGAGACTCGGTAAGCTCGTTGATTGATTGGAGACTGATCGCCAGTGTAAATCCTGTTTTTCCCATTTGTCAGTGCGTCTATCAATTTGTCAGTCTTCTTAAAAATTTCTGAAAATGTTCGAAGTAGTTCGGCTAGTTGGGTTTTTTGCTCATTATTTAAATCAGGAGATATCATCGGAGTATAATCCTTCAAGGGATATGACGTCTCTTGTGGCGTATCGGGACTATATGAATTGTCGGAAATCACACATAAATGTCCTTCATACTGAGGCTCGGCTAAGCCTATAAACATTCTTTTAGGTATGACTCGTTTTCCCGACTGAAGGTTAGCAACCCAGATCTGACTTTTCCCATTATGGTATGAAGATATAGATAGTACAGCAATATGGAGCACGAAAAGTAACTGTTTATTGCCATAGATAACCACATTTATGCATCTCCGGGCTGGGGTTTCTGATAGCGATATTTTAGTTAAAGAATGAAGTTCAAGTGTGTAGTCCCTTGTGACATACAACTTCCATGCGTCCATTGCGGCAGAATCTTGGGTATCATCTTCCAAAAATAATTCACTATGTCCGAAGCCTATCATGGCTTGGGAAGCTGCTAAAAAGTCCCTTTCATGGATTATGTCATGACTATAATGCAGCAAAACAATAAATTCAAATGGCAGCTCCTTGCTATTGATACCGACACGCAAATTGTGTTTTATTATTGGCCGAACAAAATTTCCATTGGCGACTTTCAGCATAATGTTTTTGGCTTCATTGAACAGTACCATTTTCAAGAACCTACTATATTTATCAGAGATTGCGGAAAATGAAGCTCCAGAATCCGCGACCATTTGTCCTTAACGACTGAGGATTTTCATAATATGCAGCCTCACCTCCTTTGAAGGTCACCTCGTTTAGTTTTCCTCGTTCCTACGGCTTGGGGATCGACTTGGTCGACGGTACGGCGACAGTGATCTAAAACGGCGTGTTGGGGATCGGCCTCTAATCGGACTAGATGTAGAAAGTCGAATGAAATTTGGTCGGCGAGTTGATTCTTCAGCGTCAATTTCATTCAAGTTTTGTCGGCGATTGCGATAATTGTTAAAAATGGCTTTCCTCTCTCTGCAGTAGCGTACTACATGTCCGGGACGCCCACAGGGGAAACAAACTGGTCTATTATCAGTTGTTCGCCAAAGATAAGTTTTCCTTGGCTGCATTGGTAATCTTTGAGCTGGAACTCTTGATCTCCTGGTTACAGTGGCAAATGTTGGTCGTCGTTGAATTTCGCCAGGTTTTACCGAAACTGGTGCTATAACCTTTTGAACTTTGTCTTCGACTATTTTCTCAAGTTATTGGGCTTGGAAGTAGGAGTCCAAATATACAATAGGTACATGCGTTTGGTTGATTACTCTTAGGACTTCTTTTTCTACGATTCTTCTAATGAGGTACACCAAATTGGATTCGTCTTCAATGGCTGTTATCGTACGACGTTTGGAAGCCTTTCAAACTTTCGTTGTCCAATCCTTTTCTGCTTCATATCCTCGATATAGTTACACCATTTAATAAAATCAGCTGTAGTGCTTATTATTTTCGTCAGTAGAGTCTGATAAATGTCTTCCACAATATCTTTCATTAAATGTGACACTTTTTCATCAACAGACATCGATCGACGTCTAGCAATAGTACTGTAAATGTTAGAAAATAGATGAACCAAATAATTATGTTTTAAATATCAAATTTTGTGAAAAGAAAGTTTACGAGAACATTTTCTTCTTAATCAGTTTCTGCTCCTATCCTAAACACGCTCATGCACAAATACTTTTATTAAAGAGAGAGTTCTTATCACGTTTTACATGTTCAAATTTCAAAAGCAATTCGTTTAATCTTTATGGAGAAATTAAGAAAAATGTATCAATTTGGAAATATCCAGAATGTTTTGATCATGTTCTGTCGTTAAATAGCCTTTTCCTTGTCGAATTTTGCTTAAATTTGAATAGAGGAGGATGTAAATGTATTTAAAATAAGCATACATTTTGTAGCTTGCAAAACTTAGGTTATATGTGCATTTTTCAACTAAGCTTAATGTTTGAAATCAAAGAATGTCCTTCATTCTGTCATTTATCTATTTTTAAAAAGACATTAAAAAAGAAAAAAAATGTTCTTTTTTCTCTTTTTTTTAAATGAAGAATACACTACCTATAGTTCATCTAAAAGAAATATCTTCTTTAATGCTTGTAAGTTATTGCTAGAATACAAATTTTAAACGCAAAGAACTCAAATTACTAAATTCAGTTACTCATGAAAAGTTACTGTTTACTCTTATAGCTAAGAAGCACAGGTTTATTCAACACAGATGAACTAATAATAGACTATTTAAATTTTAAATTCCAACTACGTCAAATCTTAAGAAAAAAATTATTTTTTAATTAACGTATGAAGCTTTTTTCGTCCTTTATGTATGAAAATCAAATTAGTTAGAATTAATATTATTTGTACCTTTATTATCTGCACGTTTTCAAACTTTACATCATTAAATGAACAGTTGCTAATGGACACTTGATATTTTAACGTATTGTATGACTACTTGAATAAAAAGGAAAACATTTGCAAGTTTTTTTTTCTTAACATTTTTTATTGACTGACATATATACTATAATCCGGAGAAATTCAAGAATAACTACTTAAAGCAACCTATACATTAAAAAGATATTAGGTTGACAATTTAAAGCTTAGTGGATTGCATTTTTTATTGTAGTGTAAACCAAAATTTAAAAGCGTTTCTTAGCTGTAAGAATAAATGAATTCATAAATCATTCTATCATATGCATATCTGTCAATCATTAAAAAGATTTGTCACTCTTTGGCCATTTCATGTTTTCTCAGTTTAAATTTTGAAATTGGATTTAGAACGATTAGAACTAGGATATAGAAGTGTCAACTTAGCCTTACCATAAATCCTATGAAAACAAAGGTTTGGAGCTTTAGATTTTGATTAATTATGAAGCTAATAACTATTTAAAGTTCTAAAATAAAAATAAAGTTCTAAAATAATTAAATAGTGAAACAATCTTCAACTAACGAAAAAAATAATTCAAATAAATATAAAGTTTTATGATTCTAAAACCATGTAGTAATTTCCTGGCTATATAAAAATTAATAACAGTAAAAGTCAACGCATATATACAAATCTTAACATTATGCCTACTATAAATTAAGATGGAAAAAAATAACAAAACCAATTATACGTACTTTCTGTGAAATCTAACAATAGGATCGGCCCATAGATCTTCTCGAGAAATAGTGTTTCCTTTCTTTATGACATCCGGATGCTTCCTGCACATCACCCATCCGATGTGAGCAAAAAAGAAACCACGCTTGATATTGTGTGGATCTGCATCGGTTTCAGTGTATTTGTGTTGCACTCTGTGATCTCTGCACCAGTGGAAGATGTCTTGCTGCAAGAGAATGGGCTTCATGAAAATCTTATAAGATATCAAATGCCTTTTAAAAGGGCCATAAGTAAAAGGAATTTACTTGTGCTGCAATGCTGCAAAAGAAACAGAGTAGCGCTCGTAGTGGCCATTTTGCCTTGTACGACCTATGCGACCAAAGTCTATGCGCGCCTGCTGTGATGCCCAATGCACCAAGACTTCCATAAACGTAGGCTGTAATAAAAAGAAAACAAATAAAAAAAGAAATTTACATACTCATAATTTAAAAGAAAAATGTCTTTTGAAACTGCATACATTAAAAACCTAGTAGCGCTGGAAATATTCCTTAAGAGACTCTAAGAGGTCAAAAGTTTGATTTTCATATTTTACAGTTATTGACTGCTATTTGCGTATGAAACAGCACAAAAACTCAACAATAATTTTATGTGACACTATATTTATAATTTGTACTTTCATATTTATATTTCAAATAAATTTAGTATATACCTATATTTTTCTTCAAATTCTGTTTTATAAGAAAAAGAGGAATACAAACGAAAATTTATGAAGGGAGATTAAGTATTAATATTTTAAGTTAAAATATCTGAGATATCTGCTTATAGATGATGAAATCAACAAAACAGGATTCATTACAGGATTTTTCTTACCAAGTGTATTATGACCAAATGTAATTTTTAGACATGTGGTCACAGTACACCTTCTGAGAAAAACTAACATTTGCTTAAGAAAAGAAAACAAAATAGAAATTTGCTTTACGATTGAATATATAACTTTCATCTGACTGAAACTGACTGAATTCTTCAAGATCAATCAATGAAAAAGATGATAATCGTAGTTAACGTTATTGCATGATTTTAATGCGATATAATTTTAAGTACGAATTATTTATAATTTTCCTAATACAATATTTCAACGCTTTCAAAATTAAATTATCAATTCTTTTAAAAAAAATGGTTGCGTAATGCAATATTAGGATGTTTCCGGCTGGTGAATAAAAAAATATTTGAAATTATGCTATGCTGATAAAAGTGGATTTTAAATGCCGATTAAATAATGATAAATAATTTATATAAAAAAAAACACAAATTTTTTGCTTCTTCATAAAAGTATATTTTTGAGAAATGCATTTGTTACATTTATTTTCTCCCGGAAATGATGTTATGCCCCTTTTATGGAATGTCATGCAAAATTCAAAATATTTAGTCTTACTCCTAATTATTAATGTATAGAAGAATCATTAATGCAGAACGTATAAATGATCTTACTTAATTTTTAAAACATGAGTGTGACAGAAATTTCTTAGAGATCTGAAGCTAAATATATTTATTCAAAAAAATATAACTGAATTCGAGATTTGAAAAATAGATGAAATTTCCAGATAGTTACAGGAAAATTTCATAATTCAATTTAAAAACTACAAAAATCTATATAACGAAAAAGAAACATTAACCGACTAAAGGGGAAGTTATTAAAATATCTATTTTAAGCAATTTAAAACACATCACGACGCCTTGATTATACCCACCGATTTAAAGTAAATGCTTGTTAAATAAACAATAATAACCACATTCTAGGCAAAAAATTATATATATATGTATTCTATTTTTCATAGTTTTAATAACAGCTAAAAAATTATCAATCTTATGTTGTAATTTAAATCCATTCGATTTATTTGTCAAAGTAATAGTTATAATTAATAATCAACTAAGTTTATACCTTCCATTTTAAACAATAAAGATGTGCGAAGAATATATTTTTTATAAAATAGGCAGTTTTTTTAATTCTTTATTTTACTTTAAACTTTGAAACAATTGAGGCAGATCAAATCTGTGCATTTGCATTTTTAGCTTTAATGATTATTCTTTGTAATCAACTTCTTTTAAGTAAGCATTCGTAAAACTTTAAAAAAACACTACATATGGTAATAACAAAATAATTGCAAAGTAATTTTCTATTATTCGAAAGGATGAAATTATTTTAAAAAAATGCTTCAAAAATATTTCGCTGTGGAAATAAGATTTCAACATTGTATTTTAAAGAAACTTTATTTTTCCTGTGAAGTGCGCACTCAAAAATGCAAAAGGAGATTCTCAAGGGTTCAATCTTCATATTTCAATTCCATGTGCAACTTGATTCACTACGAAAGGATTGAGTAGCAGTTAATTACACTCTAACTAGAAATACATAAGATTTCTACCATCCGTTATGAAAAGCAAAAGAGCAAAGGCAAATGAGTAATCTTCACCATCTCACTAGTAATGATATTTTCATATATAATAGAACCCAAGATTCTTGATTAACACTAAAATTCCGAGTTCTAAGGGAGTCCAATTTGAATTCTTACGGAAATATCTGAACTCGGAAAATTTTAATCGTCGTAATAAAAATTAAATCCAAGAATGTTTATAGATAAAAGACTCATTTGATAAATTAGAATGAGGCTAGAGTATTATACAGCAATTAAATACTTACCGAATAAAAGAGTTTTCCAAGAGGCTGACGTGAAGCTCAAATAAATTGCATAAAAGAAACCCACATGAAGAAATAGGAAATATAGCACTAGGGACCAGATTATTTTTATCTTGTATACTGGCTTTTCCGGTTCTTTATGAGAAATGGGTTCTTCTACAGCAATTGAGTTTGGAACCATTATAGAAGAAAAACATATACAGCAAATTTTGGCTTTAAAATGCCAAATTTATACGATTTGGCGCAAAAAGACAAAAAAAGAGAGACATGATTAAGAATCTACGGCCCGTCTCATTATACACAAATATGGAAAATTTGTGTTTATTATAGTTCTTTCCTTACCATTTTACTGATTTTATTTAATTAATTTTTGTCATCTGATAATGGATAATGTTTGCTGCTTTCTTATAAATTAAGGGACATAAGGGATATAAATTAAGGGACATAAAATAAGACTTCTTTAGTTAATTCTATCATGTAATTGCACATCATTTGGCTGTTTGATTATAAAAGGGGTGATTAAGGCAAACAAAATATATCAAAAAGATAGTTTTTTTTAAAATATGGGAACAGTTTATTTGAAAATATTGTGTCTATAGAAAAATGGGTGACTAACTGTTTATAAAATTATTAGGAACTCAAACAAGAAGTAATGCTTGTATTTCATAATATTCAAGCAATATCATTTAAATTAAAAAAGATATTTGGGAAAAAAATTCTCAGTGTATAAAAAGAAGGGATCACAAATAAAATTAGAATCTCTGAACGGGGAACATCCGTAGTTCCTTTTGATAAAACTGAAGATAGTATAAGTCTCTCTTTACGTCTTTCAGTAACCCTAACACACCATTTTTTTGTACGGTAGCCTCCTTTGCC
Organism: Argiope argentata; assembly: GCA_026289955.1. NCBI lineage: Eukaryota > Metazoa > Arthropoda > Arachnida > Araneae > Araneidae > Argiope > Argiope argentata. The sequence goes on from JAOUZG010019129.1 coordinate 34,930, forward strand.
AAGACTGGGTGAAATTTTTAATAGTTTAAGTGGAGAAAACTTTTCTTGAAGTTAAATTCTAAGCATGTATAACTAATAAAAAATACATCCGGGAAGTCAGAAATTAATTATAATAACTATGTACAAGGGTGTAAAGGTTGGTAAAAGATGTATGCATGGATTAAATGAGGCTGCATTTATATTGCCGAGATACGAAGGCATATTATTAGAGGGTAGGAAAGGAATAATAGTATGATTTATCGAAAACTCAGGAATAAACTAAAGCTAAAAAATATTACATGTTGAAGCCTCAAAGAATTTTTTTTTATAAATGTTGAGAACATAGGCTAAAGCTTGAATTAAATACTATTAATTTCTTCTGAGATGAAATCAATTTTCTATATTAAATTTTGGCCAGTAAAGCATTACCAGTGATATTAATTATGTTTTATTACAAGTATATGATGGGGTGATTCTATTTATCCAATACGGTTCGCCTCAAAAACTTTAATGAGTTACGAACAAAAGTATTCCCAAATTGATTAAGATTATTTTACAGTAAAATTTTTTTGTTTATGTTAGAACATTTGCAACGATAGCAGCTGATGAATATTTAATTGCAATTTTCGTATATCGAAATACCGCTGTAAAGTATTTCGATTTGCATTATTCTACAATTTATTCGATGTTGCATTATGCATTAAATTAACAATCATTCCAGTTTGAAATCATGTGCCATAAAAGGATTGAGGACAGAAATACAGACTTTTCAAATTGCCAAAACTGGAAGTAAAAGATATTTCAGTTTTCACAGATTGAAACATTACTAGTTGTTCCGTCTTAGAGATGCATACCTTTCTCCCATTCCAGCTGTAGTTACAGACGCTTGCGCAATTCCTCTAAATTATTTATGCGCTTCTTTTTTTATACTTAGCACTTAGATTTAATGATGTCTACTTAGAAATATAACACAGAACGATGTTTCTTTGTATTCGTGTCGGTCATTCGTGAACAAAAGTTTTGTGTGCTTTATAAAATTTCTGATTCTTGAAAGCTTGTAAATAAATTTTAGATTTTAGATACTAGATAATTAAAACCACATAATAGAATTAGAATGGCACAATTGCCTTTAGATTTATTTAATAAAAACCTCTGATTGCATATACATCACCCGCCAATTATTCAAAGAATCCACAGCAGGGAAAGATAAAGAACTGGATAAATTCTTAAAAGCGTTAAGAGGTGGTACAAACCTACAGGAAAAGAAAACGTGGGAAACTATTAAGGATAGTTATATTATGCACAGATAAAAGATTTGTATTCCAAATAAATTTCAGAAGGATGTTCTGGAAGAATTACTTAAGCGCAGTAAAAATATAGGATATAGCAGATATATAGGGAAAATATAAATATTGAAGAAGCCACTATAAAATTTACTACTACTGTGCTTGACATAAGGATAATTTCCAATAATCTGAATTCAAGTATAAACGTCTATCGTTGATGATTTGATTAATCAAGTATTATTAAGACATAAATCTTTAAAAAAAATAAAGATTATAAAGACACATACCAATTTTGTTATAAATATTCTTAAAATAGATTTTCAAAAAAAAATCAATCAGCTAGTTAAAGGAGCTACAACAAATTTAAACTTAGTGTTTATAGTTATATTAACTAACACGCATATTAATTATTGTTGCTGATTTTCAATAAATCTCTGAACAGTTCGTGAAAACAGTAAATTTATTAAACATAGAAAAGAAAATAACGCAGGTATTGTTGTTTTCGAACACGACATCGTGTTAGACAGTTCGCGAAAGGAGTACGCTGGAATGAAATCAGAAGCGCAATCGCACAAATATACTTACGCGGGAAAAATAGTTTACTCGGTTCATCAAACACCCCCCCCCCCTCTTTCAGCGAGTGATATTTTTCAAGCGTTCATAGTAATTCTCATAAAAGTTATTAAGTACACTCAGCAATACAAAAATTGCACGTATATACAAAAATTAAATTTAAGAAATATTTTTCAAAGAATATATATATAAATTTTGTTTAAAAGGTTAAGGTTACAAATTATTTAAAGTTTGACCCAGTTAATTAATTTACACTTCAAGTAATATGTTTACTTATTTCTGAAATAGCAAATATCTCAGCTTCACATGTTGAGAGACTGAAGCTTTGTTTCTGATATTTTCCACGAAATTGATGAATTACTCAATAAAATTACAGCACCAAAGAATGATTTGTTATTTTCTGAATTCCCCCAATTAGCATCAGAAGAAAACCAAATTTACTGTCATAAAACAGTGTTTTATCTTTTGAACCCCAATAGATATTTTAGTACCTTTTTAGCCAAATTATAGGGTAAAAGTGAAGTTTAATGTGCTCCTTGCTTCGCCAAGGAGGCAAAGTCGCCAATAAAGTTAACAAACACTTTTGTGGAACAGTTACAGTTACCACTCTCCACAATATAATTATGATTTTTTACTGATAAATATTTTTTTTCAGACCAACTGAGCCGGTCAGTTGGATGGGGAGCAAAATTTAGAGCATGTGATGCCTTCGGCATCTGTAGAAGGTATCGGGCAGAATTTTTTATCTTAAAAATTTTTCTACAGCTTTACTAGCAACAGGAGCGGGAACATAGCAGCTTCTTTAGCACGTTGAATATAAGGACTGTGTGGGTAACGGGAAAAGCACATAATGAATAAAAAAGAAAGTATGAAGGACGTTATAGAAACAGATTTCAATGGGAATGTTAAAGAATTAATGCGCTTATTTTATTTATTTAATAAATTGTTAAAGCAAGGTACAAGCGGGATGTTTCTCTGAAGAAGCGGTGTACTTTTTCCGTTATCGCGACGCTGTTTTATCTACGACATATGTACTCTGCCATGTAGGAGCCGAATTCATCGGCTACATGGTCAGACCTTGTAAAGATCTTTCACTCATTTACCCGAGATACATTCTTGCCCAATTGCCGACATAATAAATTATTAAGGGAATCAACAGTTAGTGAACCAAAAGAGAAATGCTAAGAATTCCATTGCAACTTACTTTTAATGTAAGAAGTCAGACGATTTTTTAAAGCCCCCTTGACAATAAAAAATTGCAAAAGAATACATATTTTCTATTTACATTAAAAATAAAGTTGCAGTGTCTTATTATTTGTTCCCAGTTATACCACTCGTCATTATTTTTTTGCCTCTAAGTATGAATTCAAACTGTTATAAGCTACATCAACTGATATTTGTTTTGATTATAGTCTTTCCGATCGCCTGACTGGGATTTCATTTACGATAATGTTATTACTTGACTCTACATTTAGTGTTATGATTTCATTCTCTGTGACGACACCTCTCTGATGTAGTTCCGCTATGGTGTAGAATTAATGAGTTGTTATTCACAGCCTCTGATGATTCCGCGGGAATTTCTAAACTAGTTATTGCATGTTCTGTTATTTTATTTAACTTATAGGAAGTTGGAGAAGTTTCAAGTAAGTAATTAATAACTCATGTCTCTACTTTTATTTTCCTCGCGTAAGTACTATCTTTAAAAATTCATTAAATTTACTGATCTCTCCTATTATTTTTCGGCTTTTAACAGTTTAAGTGCTGAAGAGTTTTCTTACATATATGCTAAAAGTGTAAAATAAAATGCGGTTATTTTTTGATAGCAATAAAAATAGTTATAATTAAAACACATTATTATATAACAAGTAATGAGCCAATTATTCTTATGTAATATTTTTTGTTCATAAAAAATTATTTTTGTAAAAATTATCACTCGCCCTTATAGATCTAATGGTGATTTAAAAAATTTAAATCAAAACTTTATATATCTTTTTGCATTGACTCATTTTTTAAACATATTACAATTCTCGGCTCTACAGCATTTATGCACTGTATTTTATTTTAATTCTTATTCTATTTAATTCTTATGCTAAACCACAATTAAGTGAAATGAATAAAAACTGTAATTGATATGAATACAACTGCTCTCAATCGATGCAAAAATTATACTAACATCAGCGTCTTCGCATTTTCGGTACGAACAAGAGCTTTCTAGCTTATCTAGTATTATGCCACTTCACCCCAGAACTTCAGATTTATTTTTCATTACTTATTTAATGTAAAAAACCACACAGCCGGATTTTTTAAAATAATTTCGGTATTCTACCTGTTTAAATTTCAAAGGGTATTTTTTTTCTTTTCCTTTAAGGGGGGGGGGGGTTATATTAGATAATTCTGTGCTACAGTTAATGGCTTTCTCCCAAAATTTTAATGGAAACTCACTTTCATATAATAAAAATATAGCTCTTTCTAAAAGGATGCGGCTAGCTCTGTCAGATTTACAGTTACTTTCATTATTGTATGGATTATTTATTTATTTTCATAAAATATCTCTAAATTAGAGAGATAAATATCAAGTTTTTAACTTACAAATTCTAAACCATTGTCAGTACTTAATTTTTAAAAAATTCTTTTTAACAGTTAGATTTTCATATTTGGCTTTAAATTTCGAAAATATATTAAGAGCTTCATTTTTATTTTTAGAGAAAGAAGTAAAATAAATGAAATATTTTGTGTCACCAAATGATTTAGATTGAATTGACCTACACAGATCAGCATGAATCAACTCAAGAATTCCATAGCTTTGATTTACGTCAACATTAAGATTTATTAAGATCAATTGTTCACATCTAAAATAATATCATTAATATCAATATAATCTTTCATTTTAAGAATATACTTAAGATTTAAATAACAATCGGTAATTCCAAATCTCATAATTATTAGTAGATTGCTTAGAAAAGGAATACTCTGAATTCTCTTATTTTTCTCGTATAACACTTCTCGCAGTCCTCGGCGATACGATTTGGATATCTACACATGTAATAGAGCCTTACACCTCAATTTTGTTTTTGCGAGAGTAAAACACTTCTGCATTGATTCTTTCAGTGCAAATACTCGTCGGTGAATGACAGATATTTTCTTCTCAGTCCTCGCTCTGTACAGTAAACGAGCTCCCTAGGTGTGACATCCTAAAGAATGACACATAGAAACCATTCCTCTTTCTCTGACAAGATAATCGTTTGCCGATTCGTTACTTTTCATTTGAAGATTTTTTTTATTTCAATGCCAACATCTATTTTATGGTCCTCTTCTTGATGAATGAATGGCGACTTTATTTTATCGCAAAGAATTTTTTTATTTTCCTTTGATGCGAAATGTATGTAAATCTGTTAGTCTGACAATGATAATTTATTGTAATGCAACGACGTCAGAATTTTTGATTCCATTCTGCTACATTTTTTCTCATTTAGGCTGTCTAATTTCACAGCCGTAAATGTCTAATAGTTATACAGTCCAAACTTTTAAAATTCAGCGCTGCGTGTATTATCAATGTCCAAATAAAGTAATTGGTTCCATTTATGTCAGGAACCTTCATTTGTCCATGCTGACAATTTTGTTTAAATCTGGATAGTTCACTTAGAATTTTAACGAACTAGAACTAGGCTCTGCTATCACCTGTAGTTAATTTTTAATATATCTCTGCATAATTGCTGAAGTCGTCACATTTATTAAACACATAAAAGAAAAAAATACAGGTATTGTCGGTTTCGCACACATCATAGACTGTTCGCTCGAGGAATGCACCTGAATGCACTTCGAAGCGTAATCACTCAGATATGCTTACTCAAGCAAAGCAGTTTACTCTCTTCATCTCAACAATTATAATGACAAGTTTGACTCGTAAAAATTTTTAAATTACCAAATGCGCAATGAAATATTAATTAGAGGTTTAATTAAAGATTAAACAAGATCTAGGCAGTTTCAGTGGTTACATCCGAAATGATAAAGAATTAAAATATTATTTCAGAAAAAATTATTTTTGAATCAATTTTAAAATCCAAAAATTCATTTTTTCGGCATTATTATTTTTTATTTTTTTCCACATAATTCTTTTTCATATTTAGATCGAACTTAAAAATACTTTAAGCATACTTTTAAATGGTGTATTGCATATAAAATGAAATTTAAATCCAACTTATAATTCAATGCATATTTTGAGTACACTGAAATTATCCCCTTTTAATAACCTGCAGGCATCCCTTTGACAGACTCAAAATAAAGGATAAAATGAATAATAATTGGAAACTAAAGAGAGAAAATTATAATTTTCAGTAGGTGATTATATGAAAAAAATAGATATGAAACATGATGTTTTCTTGAAAAATAAAGGCAATAAATGACATTTATATAACCTAATTGTTTGATTGATTCAATAACTACATACTTTTAAGGTGAAAACGCCCACCCCACAAGAACCCACTCTCATGGAATTCGACGGCTAATTTCTAAATCGCGAGTTTCAGACATATGCATCTAGTAAGCAGAAATGGTCTAAAGGAAGTGAGGAATTGTATTTTATGCAGTTTAAGACAAGAAATTTTCAGATAAATTACAAATTTGAAATTTTTGTACACACACCTCCTTTAAGCTTGCACACACAGACCTTGTAATAAAGGTTTCTGTGTGCAAGTCTTAATTATTTGACCTAGACCTATCAAACTTCGCGCATGCATTGTCGGGCAAATTAGATTTGTTTAAACTATTAGAAAACTATTGATTAGTTAACTAATTACTGATTGGTTTATAACTATTGATTAGTTTAACTATTGAAGACTATTGATTAGTTTAAACTATTGAAAACTATTGATTAGAACTTCAAAAATGGTTTTTATTCGCGTTAACTTCTGGAATTGTTACAGTGCTAAAATAATTTTTCAAGTCCTCTAAAAATTTAATTTAAATTTTTAAAAAGGATTTTAAGAATAGTTTTCAACATTATATACATGAACACAAAAGGAATTAATTTTCATGAGCATAGTATGTTTGCATGAAAAAATTAATTTTTCCCAACATCTTGCTATCATGCAAACAAAATCTCAAATCAAAAAATTTAGTTAATTCTCAATGCATGCTAAATCTTGAGAAGTTTGTTTTATCTCATATATTTATGAAATAAATTAACTAAAAAGCATATTTTTTTTATAAAAATCAATGCATTGAAAAAGTTTCTGTAAATTTAAAAGTGTCTGTATTATTAATTCAATAATTCTGCTTTACTTAAGGCAAAAATTCATTAATATATACAAAATATTCCCTCTAATTCTGATTAAATAATTAATTTCTAAACATTTTGTAACAAGTCTACACATAAAAGGAGGAAGAGGTCTCAATGAAAGAAATAATTATATTTTAAGTTGTGAATTTTCGTAATAATATTGTAATGAACAATGATGATGACTACAATGATGACAGATTCTCTTACCCCCTTCGTACACAATGACGTGTCTGACACGCGTATCTAATTACTGAATTTGTAGGTTCAAGTTTGCAACTAAGCCACAGATCTGCACTAAGCAAAAATCCATTCAAAAAGCAGTAATATCTCAAATGCTCCATACATTATTTTTAAAAAAATCAAATTAACCAAAATAAGATGCGTCATCTAATTAAAAAATTATAATCAATTCGTATGTCAAGGGGGTAAATATTTTTATATATATATATTTTTTAAAGTGGTGGGTTTGAACAAGAAAACATATTTAACTTTAATCACTTCTATTCCAATTAAAGTTTAAACTTTAGAAGAAACGATAGAAATTTAGAGGAATGCATATATAATGAATTAGTGTAACATTTCTATAATAGTTATGATTTATATGAATATCAAAATTTGGAGCTTAAAAAGTATTTTGCTGAGAAAGACAGCAAGGTCAACTTGATTGAAAATTTCATTATCTGTTAATTTCGATTAACCAGCTAGTCGACAAAATGAACTTCTATTTCATAAAATAATCTTGAGACATTAGCATTTAATTTTTTTAATATACCTTTTTGCCTTGGCATTATAATTGGTACAGTTTTTCCCTTGGAATCATAATTAGATTGTACGACAAATAAAATAGCAAGCAGTTATCGTCGGTAAAAGTATTTAAACCAAGTTAAAAATCTATCATCAAGAATTTTTTGTGAACCTACGTTATAGTGAATTACGATATAAGCAGTTGATTTGTTTATACTCAACTCAAATTTGCGTCACCTCAACATTTTTTCGGATTTCGTTGACATGAAATACGGATTTTATTGACGTTCTTTTCAAACACTCACTACCAGACACTGGTCTACCAGAAGACTTAAGTTTTAACACACTTTCTCTTTCTTTAAACACGCTTAGCCATTGCGAATTGTTTTCCCAGAAAGTGCATAGCAATCACACTCACACCCAAGTTCCACTATTCAGTGGTATTATATACATTTTTTATAACCTGTTATAATTCTGTTGTGACGTCGCCATAGCACTGCTGTATGAAAGGAACCTCTGCTTCTTTACTTTAAGGTTAAAGACACATGACGTTATCTAGTGTTGAAAACCGAACAGAAACAGGTGAAAATCAAATTAGATTTGGATAATGATGTCTTTAAAATTAACATATATGACCCAATCCCTACCCTTAATCTGATACAATTTTTTTAACGTCAAAGTTCTTTTATGAGAACTCTGTGAATTCATGTGACTTGATGGATTTATTGAATTAAAGTAGGCATCTGCAATCTCGTAATAAACCGAAAATTCGAAACAATTAATATTATTTCGAATATTTTTCTGGAAGAGTAATTTTGATATTCCTGATTTTATGTTGGAATTCAAAAATTTCTGTTTTTCTACATTCAATAACGATAATAATCGCCATAAATCTAATTAAGCTTAAAATGACGCGCAATCATTTCTCTGCATTTAAGAGCAACTGCATCCAAAAGATCTTGCGTTATACGAACAAAGCTGCAACCCGGGACAAACTTCTTTCAAATGCACCAACTTTTTGAAATTTCTTTACTTTAAGAACAGTCATAATCTGATGGATATAGCAAACAACAACTTTCCGAAAAAATTTCGTTTTCTTTTTTCAAAGAACAGAGAGAATTAATAAATGTGTTTAAAACTTACTCTTCAATTTTGCATTGACGCTATATAACTGTTAAAAATGATAATTATACCTGCTCATGGCATCAGTAATGCTGGTAGAGAATTCTCAAGCAATAAGGATTGCTATGGGGAATATGAAATGACAAACACTCATTGCAAGATCAATTGTTAATCTAGAAAAAGGTAGAAAAATTAGAACTGAATGGCCCAAATATTTATTCTCACTATGAGAAATTGACAAACCAAATATGAAAAGTATAGAAAAATATGAAAGAAAGTAAAGGAATGAAGCCAAAATTTTACAAGAAAAGAGAAACTGAGTATCAATTTTAAAATGTTAAGAGCAAAGAAGAAATATATAATTTTGAGGCAGTTTAAAAAAAATGGTTTAAGAGTTGAAAAAGACATTACAGGAACAAAATTTTGCAAAATGAGATTTTGATATTTTTAAATTCATTTAAAACATTACTGTTTATTTTAAATCAGTTTTTTATTAATATTTTGATAATTAACCGTTCAGATTTAGGATTTAAATTATTATTTGCGTCTTTTTAAATTTTAAATGTAATAAGTAAGCATTTGCTATTTTTTATTGGAGTTATAAGAAACTAATTTGCAGATAATGTCTAGCATTATTTATAAAAATGAATGAAACCTCTCTCTTATTAAGTATATATATATATATATATATATATATATCCTTTTCGTTAATAATTAGAATTAAAGAATGATATTATGCTATTAGAAACATTTTTAGAAGGTTTGTTATGTCATCAAAAAATTTAGTTACAGGAAAGAAGATATAAATGAATTTAAGAAATAGGCTTCTAGCAAAAAAAGGATGAAAATAAACTTAAATCCCGTCAAATTGATTGAAATCTTAGGAAAAACACTGGATTTAAAACAGCCAGTCCTGTTTTGAATTTGCTTACCATGGATTTCATTGATTTTATGACTTCCAATCGTACCAAGTTACAAGGTGAATTGGAAAAAAGCATTCCACTTTATTCATTGATAGTCTTTAGGACTATTTTCGGACGTCTGGATGCAATATTGTTTTGAAGTTGCTCAACTTTTTAATGGCTATATCTTACTGAAAATGAATCTTGGACCTACACTTTCTATACTGACTTGTTGCTTATGATTATGATTTGTAAAATTTACAAAGTTTAAATTTATTACAACTAGATAAAAGTATAGAGATTAAGAGAAGTCAATTTAATCTGATTTGAATGTATTGGAATTACTCGGTTTTATGGGTCTCTTGTTTTACATTATTGCTTTTAAATGTGAATTACACAAAAAGAATGAAACATAATAATAATTTTTTTAAATACTGTATTCTCTAGTTTTGTTTGTTAAGTATAACACTTATCAAAATTAGTGCAATTCAGTAATAACTAAATGAAATAAATACTCATTAAAAGATTGTTTAAGTTTTTTAGAACATCTTTCCACATTTAATATTTAAAAATAAATTTTTCTAATAATTTAATAGTCAAAGTTAAAATATATATATCTTAATCTTCTTTCAAAAGAATCATTCAAATGTGGAGTTTCAAGTCTTATTACGAAGTAAGTAATTTCTAAAGTTCTCAGAACCAATCCCAATTTTATAAAACTTAACAATCTATCTTAAAAAATAGAGCATTTAAAATTTAATAGAAATTAATTCCTAAACTTTTGTCAAAAAATAGAATTTTTTAAAAAAATATCGATTTTTTACTTTTGATTAATAAAAACTTACTTTTTGCTTTGAAACGGCCACCAATAGATAAATTTTTAGGTTTAAAAAATATACACACGTTGATGTTATAAAAAGAGAGATGAATCAATAACCGATCATGGAAAACTCACCTTTATATTCTATATCCATTTTTTTTTTATTCTAGAACTTTGAATTGCTTTATTGGTTGGAAGCGAATGGCGTCACAAGTCTTCCACAGGTGGAAGCAGTAAAATTTATTGGGTATATGATTGTGTAAGTATTAATTTTATTGATGAAGATCACCGAGTTTGGATTTAAATGAAATTTTAGGAATGATTTGCATAGGACTTATTCTAGATAATTCATTAGAATGCTTTCGAGAAACACTTATTTTTTCCGAAGAACAGAGAAATTTCTGTCATAATTGATTTTATTTATCAATTTTGTTTTTATGATTTTTTTTAAGAATTTATTGTGTTCTAATATACCATTTTTCGGTAAGAATGATAAACAAGATGAATGTTGCATACTTATTTTTAACAGATATAAATTATCTGCATATGTTTTTAAATTCATGCTTTATCATTATTCATTGATAATCTTTTATAAGCGGTTTAAATTTATTTTTAAACATATATTAAACCTATATGCATATACTTTTATTGATATAAATTTTTTAAAATGACTTTTGCAACCATCTGTTCCGTATTCTAAAATGGAGTAATAATTCAATGAAATAAAAACATGTAAGATTTTTATACGAAAAGCTGTCTGTAATTAACTGAACCAAATAACCTTTTTGCTATCGGAAAAAAAATATCTTTTGAAATTGCCATTTCTTAAAGGAATGTTTTATAAGAAACAAGTTTTGAAAATTTTAAGAAACAAAGAAAATTATTCCAAAAGCCCATTATAAACTAAAAGACAACAATAAATATAATTATTACAATATTTGTATGTTCACAGTAAATTCAATGAAGACTTCTTAGTGGAAATAGGTAGCATTGACATTCATATGCATTGCAAAGGGGCGCCCCATTTTGTTGGAATGTTGTTACTGCAGTACTTCCTCGTTCGCGGAGTCTTCGAATGACCACATCTAACAACACAGATTGGTAAAAAATGATATGAAATTAAATTTGATCCCTGAGACCGGTTTCCTGAAAGAAAGTTGGAATGGATCATCCTAAAAGGTCGAAGTTAACTGAAAGAGAATACAGACGCATATTGTATAGATGTTTGCTGTATAGCTTTTATTGTTCTCAGTGGTCCAAATAAAGACATTTTGTGCGTTCATTTTTCAATTCAAACAAAAGTTGATTTCATCTGTCCGAAGAATATTCCGTGGAAATTTCTAGTCCACTTTAATCCAAAATATGTTGATTGTTGCTAAAAGTTGATTTCATATATTTTTTAAAATAATTTTGATGATTTCATAAATAAAATAATTTTACAATGAATTTCTCTAGATTTCTATTATATTAATTGGAATATTCTCTGGACAGACGAATCTCATTTTTATTTGATTCGTTCAATGAATACTCACAACTGCAGAGCTTGAGATGGAAAAAATTCACACTCGATCTTACAAGTCCCTTTACAGTCACCAAAAGGACACTCAAAGTGTGATTTCTCTGTATAGGTAATTATTGGCCCGTATTTCTTTGAGGAATTAAGTGCGATGGTTCCTGTATCATGCTCCATCACTGGACAGCGAGATGCATCATTAATTCAGAATAAATTGTCCCGGATTTGTAAGCATGTCGTGTCTCTGGAGCAAACGTTTCATGCAAAATGGAGCTCTACCATACATTAGACATTGTGTAAAAGACATTATCCATAATAATTTTGCAGAAAAATGAGCCATCAACCATCACTTTCGAGATCTGTGGCCTCCCCGGTCTCCAATTCTAAATGCATGTGATTTTGGGCTTTGGTGACATTTAAAGCATCTGGTAAGACGTGATAATCCCAAAACATTACCTGGTTTAAAAAGAAGCACCTCACAGCATGTTTTTACTATTTCCCATAACACACAGCGATCAACTGTAAATCATGCTATCTTACGATTCCAGATGGTATCGGAAAATAATGGTCGTCATGTTGCTGTAATTAAATTCGTCAAAAAAATGCTAAATGTGTAAATCATTTAAAAAATTGCTCCTGGTGGTGATATTTTTTATTCACTCAAACAAATTCCCATTTCTTTATTACGTTCTATGCAAAATTTCATATTTTTCTGAACAATAGTTTCACCTATAGACAACATTAAAGTAGGGTCGTTTAATTATGGACACTCTGCTCATGGGTGTAAAGTAAAAACGTCCGACTGTGAAGACTGTGTGTACTCTAAAATATTTATTATAATTTGCATAAAACTTCAAAAGAGTATGCAATAAAGAAAATTCCCCTAGTTATAGAATCATTTAGTTCATTACAATATTATTACGAAAACTCACAACGGGTTTGCTTTTGTTGTGGGTATATGGTGTGAAAACAATCGGGAGACATCAGTAGAAAGAAACAATGATGTTTTTTTTACACGAAGACAATAACACAAAAAGCGCGAATATACAGACGACAAATATGCACCGCAGAGACGAACGGAGGATAGCACACAGAATCAGATAGTAGCCCACAAGCAGTAATCGACCCCAGTTCACAACACAGACAGAATCCAGCAGGAGAGCAGATCTTCGCTCTACGGTCTCTCTAAACGGCCGAACTTCTCAAAGTCTCCTCATTTTAGTTGTCGATTCATTACCACCGGATTGGCTACTGCAGACTATACAATTCTCTGCTTTCACAACAGAAACAGGAGACGGCACACAGCAGTTCAGTACTCGCTTGAACATCAGACAACGCTGGCACTCCGCCGTTGCTTCACTACCCTCTCAAAGACTCGTTACTTGTCTTCTACTTCATCTCAGCATCCATTTCAAATCAATTGCCCCTTCAGCTTGAAGCTACCTGCCTTTTACAGCTCCTGGGAGAAACTTCTAAGCCAATCAGAGCACATATCGGCATCTATTGGATGGATCATGAAATTTCTTGAAATTTCCAGCATTGTTTCTTTTATCACCAAATGGTCGCCAAGCTCCGAGATCCCTAATGGACCACCCACACATCAAGTAACAGGGTAATCGCAAAAAAGGGGGTTTCTTACCATGACACTATTCCTGCTGAAAAGCAAAATTACTGGTTTTTAACATTATTGAGGAATGTTAAAGAGATAAAGACATTACAAAATTTATTTAATCAATTATGATATATTAAAGAATATTAGTTAATGGAATGAAATCTAAATTAAAAGTCAGAAGATTTAAAAAGTACTTTAAAAGCTTACTTTATATAGAAATCTACTTATTGTTAGAAATAAATTTATAATTTCTTAGCTTCATCATCATTAATGAAAGAAAAATTCCCTTATACAATATTTGGGACAAAAACAGAGATTCTTACATTGTAATGAATTTTATTGTTAAAAAATAATGCTCAAAATATGTTTAAGTTAAAGTATATATATATTTCAGGTATTTTTTTAATACAACTAAATTCACATCATTTGAAAGCTATGTTTTTGAATGCTAAGATAATGTAAAAATTACTTTTGTAATATAATAACTTTGGAAAATATAGTGAAAAACATCAAAATTTTCCAACATTGTTTTGTTGTTTATTGTTTTTAATTAATTTTAAGAATAGAAATTAATTCCATTCTAATAAAGGATTAATAAGGAATTTTAAGTAATTTTAAGATTGGAAGAATGCATTATGCATCCTTCCAAATTATATTTGTTATTAGTCTCGTAACTCTAAGTCTAACGGTTTCTTCTATTAACAGATTATTATCTCCTTCATTATAGATTTATGAATACCTACAATTTATACCTGTAATGAAGGAGACTATAGATTTATTATCTCCTTCATTATAGGTATAAATTTTTAGATAACAGACAAAACTATACTCTATTATTTATAAAAATGTAAGTAAATGGCATCCTTTTAAAAATCCTATAAAAGAATGAAAATGATATAAATTTCATTGCAACAGTATCATTTTTGAAAATTATGCAAGATTTAACTGATTAATAAAAGATAGAAAATTCAGGCAAAATTATCCCATAAGAGAGTTTATATCATTAAAATAGTAAGTGTTTGATTTCATAAAGGCTTAAAATTTATTTGGGTGTTATATTTTCAAATATTACTTCGGATAAAAATTTTTATTTCGCTGGTTTTGATTAAAATTCTGTTCAGAGTTTCTGAAATAATCATTCTGAAAAGTACTTTAACGTCAACCAAAACCCTATTTTATCAAAATCCTGTACCATGTTCAGCCATATACCCAGTCAAAGAGATCCAGTACCCAAATGCACAAATATATACCCTCATTCTATAATATCATTAATAGAAAGAGACTTGCTGCTTCTGTTGACCAACTATCATAAGAATTTTTATGTGCTGTTATAAGAATCGAGGCCAATATTAAACTTGAACTAACAAGGTAATCCATTTGAGAATTGAAAACAAACTCTTAACATAAATAAGAATGAGAAACGAAATTCTTTTGGGTAAATATAGTATGTAGTAAATTTAATATAATGAAAATGTGACCATTATTTTTATGTCACTCAACTGTTTTCTAAGTTTTAAAATGCCATAGAAGACTTTTGTTCCGTGATTCTATAAAGCATAATGGTTTTCCTATAGGGGAAATCAAATTTCTAACTGATAACCCATTTTTATTTATTGCAATAAAAGAAAAAGAAAAAGGAAATTTAAAATTCACAAACTATGGAAAATTGCTATAGTCTTGCTAGAACTGTCGGTTTGTTTTTTGATGCTAAGCAGCGGTGACTCATCGGTTTCCATACGACTTTGTTTGTGGTTTCCATAGTGTATTGGGCGTTCTTCAATGGGACAGAGGGGAAATCGTCTGGATTCTGCTAAGCGATTTCTAATTTCATATCGCAACCTCTCTGCATTTGTCTGTTCATTACGGAACTGTATCGTGTTCGCTTGTTTGTCGGATCTCATCTGTTTTAATCTACCTTTGCATCTGCTAAGATCATGCTGAAGCTTTATAAACATTCCCTGAGGTTCAATTTATTTGAGACAAGTTTTATTCAGTGAGAATTGAGAAGTGTATATTTGATTTCAATCATCTATGTTTTTAGTGGAAGAGACGCTAGACCATCTACTGGCATTACTCAGTGAACCATTCATGGATCTGATACTGGAGCTAAAATCACTAAAATCACTAAATCTCCAAGGTCGGGACAAGGCCCCACTTCCTCTCAATTGAGGCTGCCGGCCTTTTATAGCTCCCAGGAGGCGGGCCGATAACCTTCTAGATCGATCAGGGAGCATCTTGGTTTCTATCGGACGGATCGTAAAAAATCTTAAAGTTTCTAGTGATTTCCCTTTTGTCGCCAAACACTTTAAATTCGCCGCCAAGTTTGTCACCAAGCTCTGGAATTACTGGAACTACACAAGAGTAGCATCCATTATAGATTATTGCAACTCGGTCTTTCCGGTTATGGTATTCGTGCAGAGAAACGTAATTACTTGTTTATAACAATACAAAATATTTTGTAAGAATAGTTTTCAATCTATTGAAATGAAGATAAAAGGCAAAAATCTTTTAAAAATTTGCTGTGATACGCTATTTAAGAAAGTTTTGATACTTGATGCAATTACAACAATTTTAAAAAACATTATAGTTTTTCAATCCTTCTAAATGGGAGGATTGAAAAACTATCATTTCAGGAGGTATTTTTCAAATTTAACCAGTTCCAGATCATTAAAAAATTTGCGAGATAACAACGTTTTTCAGATCATTATTCCTTAAGAGTTTTGCACAAGAATGGTTTTTATATCATTTCACAATTTTACAAATGTCTTTTTAATGATTTTATTTAATTTGTCATGCACATTTATATATATATATATATATATATATATATATATATATATATATATATTTTTCCTTAATTTTTGAAAATGCATTTCATTTTTAGAATGAAATTCAAATGGTTTTCATTGATTCAGTAAATATTCAGTCCTGCTGTTTTTTCCCATTATTAAAAAAAAAAGAAAATTTTTGTTTTATATCTGCGAAGTTAATATCAGGAACAGAAATTGAAAGTTACGTTGCCATGGAAATTAAAAAATAATTGTGGCTAACAATTATATTCTTAATTATACTATGATCACATGGAACTTGACTTCATTCCAATAATTTATGCACACAGTGAACTGAACAAGTGTAAGGCAGTTAAATTAATATGTATTCGACTTTTTTCGTAACAAAATGTTTAAAAAAATGCTTTATTGTTGTTAAAATACGATTATATTATTTTTTTGAGGTTATTTTGTTGAGGTATATTATAATTTCAAATTAGGTTTAAGAAATTTATTTTATAAATAAACACAACTAATTTTCTCATTGAATTGCATGTTCGATGAAAATGGATTGTTATTAATAAAAGGAAATGCATGTTTGCCGTTTCACCTTTTGAAATTTCCCATAGTTGTAAAAAAAGGATAAAAATGGGTAATCAAAGAATTTTTATTAAACTTTTATAAAAATTTCAACTTAATAAAATGTTGAAAAATATTGGCATTTTTCCCAAGATGCTTCCCAAAAAAATACGACAAAAAGAAACTTTTGTAGTATTTTAATTTAAGAAATACTTTTTAATAATACTAATATAAATAATTGGAGTGCAATTTTTTTCCAAAATTTTCAATTTTCTTTTTAAAAATTTTTTATAATTTCCATTAATAGATTTTATAGTTTGAATGAAATTTATTATTAGAATTTTGAAGAAAAAAATAAAAATGATTTGATGGAAATTCAATTTCTTTCCTTTACTTTTCAAATATATATATTATGAGGGTTCTTTACTGATAATAAGACAGTTGCATTTTCATAAATAGCAAACAGTGGTTTGAAATGGGCTATCCGACATGGTTTTAATGGCATTATGATGTCATGGGATTTGTACTTCTATTAAATGATTTATTTTTACAATAAAACAGAAAAATGCAAGACTATTAAAATATCAAAACTCTAATTCTTGTGACGATTCGAATCAATAGGTTCAGAAAATGACAAATTATACTTTAAGAATTAGTGAAATTAAACAAAACTGATATTATCGGAAGGTCAACAGTTTGCCAAAGATGAGTTGTTAATAATAAGGATAATTGTAAAATTGAGTAAATAAAAATAATTTACTTGATTTTCCTCTAACTTTAAGTTTTTTTCTATGCTAAAGTTAGATAGTTTAGTTGGTATAGTGTTGAACACTCAATTGGAAAGCATTTTCTTATAATGTGTTTCCACCTTGCAGATTTTCAGTGCCAGTGAGATATTATTAATCTGTTTTGGTGATAATCTCATTCCAAAAGAATACTGTTCGGGTTTAATTATAATTAAATATATTGTAATTTGATGTTTATTATTTCTTTAATAAAGCTTAATAGAGCCTATTTCTGGCGTCCAGGGCAGAGGAAGCGCCTCTTCCTGGTGATCTGGGCTCCCGGGTTCGAATCACGGTTATAGCATGGTTATTCTGTTGTGTATTATCTGTGAGTTGTATGAATGTGATCTGTAAAAAAAGGCTGTGTATGTGAATGTATGTGTCTTCCTCATTGGAGCTAGAAGTCAGACTTCTGTCCTCGGGGGCTCAGGGGTCCATACCTTCAGAAACTACTTCATCCCCTCTTTCCGTTGTAAAGCGGACACGGGATCATCCTCATTAAAGCCTATTTATCAGAAAATTGTTAAAACATTAAATAGACGTTATTTTAAAAGCATAATTACTTCTTTTTGTAGGGTTTTTGCTTTGCCAATAAATTTTTCTGAAAGGAATTAATCTAAAGACATCACAGTTTTATCAAAAATGTACTGAGCCGTATAACCCTTCTCTTAATTTCATGTTATATTTTTGGGTACTTTTAACTCAAATTTATCAATTAAAACAATGTAAAAAAATTTCAAAAATGTTAACATTCGATAAAAATCTCAAACAAAAACGTTAAAGAGACAATTATATAAAATTCAAAATTGTATTTTTTCCCTGCTATTTTGCCTTTAGAAGTTACTGTAGATGAACGGCAAAATCTCGCTTGAATTTTATCTACATATTAAAATTCTAGTAAAAATTAAGAATCATTCTGTGGTGCATTTTTCAAGACTCTGAGCTCTCATCCTTAAAAGTATATTTGTGTAAAAGGTATATACTGTGCTGCGAATAAAATCATTTATAGTAAATCTATATTCATCGCTTACAAAATACGCTTTCAGGCATATTAACAGATATTGGAACTTTAAAATTTCTATTTCATTAAACTGTCTCTTTGGGTAAGACATCAAAGAAATGATTCTGGTTAGATATCAAAGAAATGATTCTGGTTAGATATCAAAGAAATGATTCTGGTTAGATAAAATTTCCCATTATTTTTTTCATCAAATAACTTCTACGTAAAAACTCCAGTACTTAAAATACTTATTAAAATAAAATAAGTATTTTAAGTACTGGGTAATATATCGAATGCAGGGTAATATATTCTCCTAAGCCTGTAAAATCTTTGTTAATTATATTTTCATATTCGTCTTATTATAAATTCTATATAGTGCGGAGATAGTAGAAATTATTATAGATTCAAGCAAATCTGCTCTAGAAAAAAAGAGTGGAAACTTCCCCATCTCTATAAGACGAGCAAACAGCTTGACTTCGTCATGGTCATCGGTTGGGTCCTAGTCAGTCTTTCCATAAATATATGAATGCATATTGACCAAGAAACTACTTAAAATGAGGGAAATAGTTAATAGCGAAAAAATGCAAAGCGAGGTACAAACTCAAGAAGCTCTTAACAACCCATCTATTACAGTCAGCTAACAGAATTTGGGATGTGTTGAATATTAGAATATCGAACAAAACAAAATCCAGAAACAGAAGCACCTACTCAAACTGATAATATGGAACAGTTCACAGAAATTCAATCTTCTCAGCGAGTAAGTCAACATCAAAAAAGTCAATCTTATGCAGAAATGGCGATGAAGAGGCCTAAAAGCACGGCCACAATTCTTATTTATCCACAAGAATAAAAGCTCAATAAAAACGTAGAGGACCTCTTTAAAAAGTAATTCCAACATGCAGAAGCTACTGTCAAAATCAAATCAGTTCGACGAACCCAGGATGGAGGATTGGCTATCACAAGTAAAGTAGAAGGCTTTCAGAAATTTAGGAAACCTTAAAAGCAAAAGAAGCCATTACTGAAAATATAACAACTAAAAGCCCTGGAATGAGGTGTCCTACAATTATAATATATAATGCTTCAAACAACGTACAAAAGGAAAATGTTTAAAAGATTATTCGCGCACATGCAGAAAATCCAGACGATCTAAAACTTTTCTTTAAAATGAGAGGGAAAGCAAACGGCACGTCCCCCCTTATTCTTAAAAACTTGAGAAGGATTACTATTAATTCGAAAATAATTCATCTGAAAGAATTTTATCATGGCAATCATTGCTCAACCTGCCACGTCTTCACCTACACAACCACCTTGAGCCAGATCAAAAATGATATCCCATTCAGTGGTCACTACAGTGGATGACACCATACCTGGAAGTGCATATCTAAGGAGTAGTTATGTATAAACTGCTCAGAATCGAAAATATTCAATGGAAATAACTTGTAATTTACAATATGGTCATAGACCCACGATGCCCCTGCTAACAAAACGCGCTAGCAGCATTTAAACGAACCAAGAAATAATAAAGGCAATTAATATCTCTGAATTCGTCCTTCTTCAGCAAATTTTTTTTAAATATTCTTCAAATTAACGTCTGCAGAGCTAAAGCAGTAACCACTGACCTCCATCCTACTGTGCTAAAATGGAAAATCGTCATTTCATCCATATGCATATAAAAACAAAATACAAGGTTTGCCGATGTCTTGGAATATTTTCATATCCACATCAAGTTAAGTTCCAATTTTTATTTTCCAAATTATCCATAAAGCAATTACATTAGCTAAATTAGAAAATACTAAAGCAGCTTAAATTTACACTGACAACAAACCTATAACATTTATTTCAGCTTATTGATCACCAATAGTGGATATAGATGAAACTTTGTAAGAGATTCAGAATATTATAAAATGCTATTAATTGAAAACTTATAGGTAGGAGCCTATCTGAAGGGCCACTATCCTCTTTGGGGTTATCATCACGCCAACACCAGGGTAGTTTCAATAATGGATTTCCTATTGGCTAATAAACTTTATATCAACAATTCGTCAGATGTCCCGCCTAACTTCACAAGAAATAAAGATGTGGGTTGATATTATTTGACCTTCTGTTCACAGGAAAAAATAACAAATTCAGTTTCTAGGGAAGCTCTTGAAGAACCCTCATTAAAGGATCACCACTTTATTCGGACAACAATAAGAACAACAGTTACTAGCCACAATTTCAATCGGTATAAAACCCTTCATGGAACTAACTCATAGCGAATTACAGAAAACTTTCAGTTTTATGTCAAAGAACTACTTAACATAATTAAAAACTACAAAAATCATCTAGAACTGAATGAATTTACCTCCCTTCTTCATGCAACAATAATTCATGTTCCAACAAAGCATTTAAAATCAAGCAACGGACCTTTGACTGAAAATCCTACTTGGTGGACAGATGAATTAGAAATAGAAAAGAAAAGAATTAAAGCACTGAGACGAAGGGCCTAAAGATCAAATTCAGAAGGAAGAAAAAGAGAACAGAAAAAATTTTACTGTAGGAAACAAAAGACAAAAAAATATATGAAGGAAATAAAGAGAGCCAAAAGCGATGGTTGGACAAAATCTATGCATTGAAGCTGCAAATCCCTACGGGAAAAATTTTAAAACTGTCTTTCGGAAAACAATTCATCCATATCAACTAACAGTCTTGTACAGTATCAAACCAGAAGTAGGACACTAGAAAATAGCTCAGGACATTTTTCAATTTCCAACTTAATACAACCATCACCTTTCAAGAACCATCTATAATACAGGAATTCGCCACCCCTCCTGATGATTTCCTTTAACTCTATTGTCTACTATGGAAAAAATTCTAGAAATTTAACTCATACAGCATCTTCAAGAATCAAATAAACTTGTGAACAATACTAGGTTTGGTTTCCGTGAAGAAAAATCCATAGATTCTTCTCTTAAAAAGCTTTAAAAAATTGCATGACGGAAAAAAGAAAAAAGACAATATTCTGATTCTTTCATAGGATATCAAAGGGACATTTAATAATATCTAACACCATTAAATTTTCAAATATCAAAATAAATTTCATTAACCCCAAAATGTAAGAAACATCTTCGAAAATTTTCTGCATGCCAGAAAAATAATCCTCAACACTCAAGAAGGCTGGACCATAAGAGAACCGAGACAAGTCTGTGCCCAAACATAGTGCAGTGGTCTAGCTCTATGGAGCTTGGTGGCAAACGATCTACTTAATAAAATCTGACCTTTTCTGTCAAGCAGGTGCAGTCACTATCTATCAATGGTCAACCACCCTATTGAAAAAAAAACATGATCTTCCTAGCTGAACTATTAACACTCAATAGAGCAGTCAAATACACATCCTCTCTCCGTTCATCAAATCCAATCCTTAATTATGTCAACAATAAAGCACGTTTACAAGTTTCAAGTTCCCTAAACTCGAACAGCCAATTACCAAGTGACGCATTCGCACTTCTTACAAAACCTCGCATTAAAATCTCATGGATCAAGTCACATCTAGGCTATGATGGGAATAAATCGGAGGACAAACTAGCTAAACTAGCAGCCAATGCTAATCAAGATCGGAATGTAATGAAGCTTCCAAGATGTCGTCTGAAGAATAATCTCTGAAACCGAGATGATGGCAAGATGGCTAAAGTAATGGTAAGAAGGCGAAACTGGCCCATCCGTATGCACCATATTACCAAAAGTTCATCTCTATGCAGTCAAATGGAACAGAGCAAATGTCCTTTTCTTGACTGGACACGGTCCATTCCCGACATACTTGTACAAATTGAATTTGAACAACTCTCCTTTCTGTAGCTGTAGAGAGATAGGATCCTCACTTCACTGTGCCACGGGACAAGGTTAGTCTCGAGGAAATAATACAGGAAAGTTGTATAGTTGTAATACCCTTTCAAGTGACAAGATTCACGTTATAATAAATCATATTCATAAATACTAAGATTTTTTCAAGATTACACAATAGCTCAGACCAAAATGTCACAGACAAAATTAAATAAATCATTCACGATCAATCATCACTCACGATGTAAAATAAAAAAAAACAGAACTCAGCTAGATGCTACAGATTTCTGACTTTACAACATTTTATTGTTCTTTTTTGCTTATACATGTCATACAGATGCTCACAATATAATTTATACATTTTTTTCCTTTTCAGTCAGTAATCTCATTTCCCTGTAAGTTTAACCCAGAGTCAGCATTCGTTTAAGTATTCTCATCTCCACCATTTAGTTATTATTTCACACAAATTGAATATAGCTGTGTAGGATATGACACCGGTGAGATTATCTCTGAAAAACCTTGGATAGTTTGACATCCCTTTCTTTCTTTTAAGTTATTCCGTTCTTTTTTCCTTCCTTCCACTTTGTGCCAATCCAGATGGTAGCATGAGTTGCTAAGACGTACTCTTGAACCTAGATGGCGCTACTGAAAAATAAGAGACTAAATCAGCTTAAAATCTTTGACTTCATAAGTAGGCTTGTGTATTATAAGTGTCATAAGAAACAACAACATATTTAGACTAAAATAAAAAAAAGACCTGTCAATTGGAATTCGGCAATCAGTTTCTTGTAGTCAATTAGCGAAACATTTATGATCTTAAGACCAGAATAAATGCTAAAGTTTCTTCATAAATTTAAGGAATTATAAAGTAATCATGTTTTTAAATCTGTACTCTTTTTTTAGATCAAATGAAACTAAACAACAAATTCTAAATTTCTCCCATTTGACTTCCTCAAACATAGTGGAACAAAGAATAAAACTTTACATCAGATGCAAAAATAAAATCAGTATTTATAGCTAAGAATTAGTTAACACCAAGTGTTAAAAGAAATATAAAAATTTTTTGTTAGATTGTGCTTAAATTAATTTTATCTTTTATGCTGAATAACCAAGCAGATTCCAACTAAGAATCCTTCAACAAGATAAAGCATAAATATTTTTATGATGATGTTAGGGTGGAGAATGAGGAATTGTCTGAAGAAGAACTGTGATTTTTTTTTCAAACCACAAAGCCTTTTTTATTTGAGTACTGCTTTGCCATATCGAAAAAAATTGTGTTATAATAAACGTTTTGGATTCACATAATGTGTGCACTCAAAATACGATAAAAGCTCATCCCCTCAGAAATTCACAAATGCATGAAAAAAAATTCTCGAAATGACATACAATGGTAAAAGGATTTTTTTATGATTTTAAAATAACAGATAATAAAATTCATGAGTAAAGCTGATTAGGAAAATTACTAAGTTAATTTTCAGCATGCTGAAAAACGATGTTTTGCCAAAACATCGTTTTTCACAAAGAAACTCGCATTCCTTATGGTGATGTATTTTTGATTATCGTTTTATTCAAACCGCAAGTCATAAATATGATATTGTAAAGTTTCGAATTTCCCATATTCTGTTACATTTTTAAAATATTTAACTAATAAATAGTGAATTAAATTAAATTGCAGAGGAAATTGTCCGATTAAAAAGTATTAAAAATAAAGTATTTACAGCCACATAAAAAAAAGAAACTCGTATAATTAATTTTAAAGATTAGTAATATACTAATTGCATATATCGAAAAACGAAGCCAATGATTTTAATCCGAGTTTTATAAAACTGATGAACAGCAATGTTACGAATTGTTGTACTGAAATTTCTATCGCGCCCCCAGCTCTTGGCAACATTAGAAGTAAGCCTAGGGCAAAAGTCCTAACTGTCTAAGTCCTTGTTTATGCAATCGAAATAATTCTATATGAAAGACAATCTTTCCGATTTGAACTATAAACAATTTGTACATTGTTTGTGTCATGGTAATTCAGTATAATTTACATTACTATTATCCACTCTATGCACCGATTTGCAACCGTCTCGCTTGAGATATTTATTTTAATTAATTTCATTAAAATAATTTAGATATAATTTATATTATTGTTTCTCCGAAAATACTTTTAATTTGTCTTAACTTATCATTGACATTATGTTATTTTAATAATATTACGTATAATCTGATTATTGCATACATAAACTGTATTAATATACAGCAATCATATGATATCAGAGAACTATTAAAAATGTAATTGTTTGTTTCTACTAGCTTTTGCATTACTGCATTTTCACTTTTTTTTATTTCTATGTAGTTATAAATCAGAAACTTTTTTTCTTAGTTTGCGATATAGGAAGAAAATTACGTAATTAAATATTTGGTGAAACAACGGAAACTATTTGAATTTCATAGTACCAATGTAATTTGTTATTGAAAAAAAATATAAAATTCTGAAAATATTTGCACAACCAATAAACTGGTACATTTAAAAGAAATTTTAAATTTTAAAACGGCAGAGAAGTGATGCAATTAATATTCATTTTCAGCGGACAGTATAAAAGCACTTTCTGTAATATCACTTTCGAAATTTATCTAAGGAAATTCCTAAAATAATGCTAAATTTTAATTAATTTTAATTTTAATTAAAATATTGTTACAAACCTATAAATTTGCTTCCTAACACAAAGAGTGCGATAGCCAGAAAGATTGAGTTATTATCTGTATTGGATGCTGCTCTTGTGCCGAACCAGTAATTTCAAAGCTTGGTAGCAATCTTGGCGATAATTTGGTGATGTTGGCGACAAAATGGAAATTACTAGAAACTTCGAGCATTTTCGCGATCCATCCGAAAGGAACCAAGATCATCCCTGATTGGCCTAGAAGATTCTCGACCCACCTCCTGGAAGCGGACATGGGGGGGAATTAAATTGTACGGTAATTTGGATAGAGCCAGAAGCGGAGTTGGAGCCATAAGCAAGGAATGAATCATCGAGTTGATAGCAAAACAACGATAGAATAGTCCGACAGAGAGCCAGCGTGGTCTGGAGCTCAAGTGTTAAACTGAACTGCTGTATACTGTCTTGTGTTTGTCTCCGCTGTGCATATTTGTCGTCTGTGTATTCATCTTCCTTGTGTTAGTGTTAGATTAACTTTAACTTTTCATATTAAAAAGGTTTTTATTCGAAGATATTCTCAGACGTAAGATATATCATTAATAATATGACCGAAACTTTATTAATTAATTAATTATGAATCGGTAGTACTAAGAAAAACTAAAGATAAGGATGTCCTAAAGTTGGTGGTTTGTGGAACGTATTGTGTGATCTATAATTCTTATATTTAGAAGCAAATAATAAGGAAATGGGAATGAGAGCTTCAAAATGATTTCTTAAAATTTTTGATTGCAATTTTTATTAATTAGAAATAACAGTTTTAGAATAGCAAATCTTTTTTCTTGCTATTTCTTAAATGCATCGTACAAAATTTGCTTCAACACCATTTGACAATTATCGCATATAAAGGTAACTTTCTGTGATAACTAAATTATGAAACTATGAAGTGCTCGTTCTTTTGTAATTTATTTGTGAGAATGTTTCTATTTATTGAATGCTCAGTGGGAATTTTGTCCTTTATATAAAACTTTTTGCGCTAAATTTCAAACTTTGTGGTCATGTATTAACAGTAAAAAGAAAATAAATAAGAACAAAGAAATGTAAAAGAGAAATGCTCTTAAGTTTGAAGAGGTGGAAATGTAGATAACCATTCTAAAGTTACGGTTCCTTCCTCAGGTTCCTATAAGTTTCAGGAAAGCTATGAAGGAAACGTCAGGTTTTAGGAGTTAAAAGTATAAAAAGCAAGTACCCTGAAACAAGGAAGCATTTAGATCATGTCATTAGTTGAATGAAAACGTCTACAATATCTATACTAAGTGTTATTGCTGCTTCTTATTGTTGTACGTACAAAAATCGAATAACTTTCTCAGACCTTAATACTTTAGCCAAAATTTTATCAGTTTCAACGAAAGAAATGCGAATTTGAACCTCATATATATGAATAGTTACTTTTAATCAACTACTGAATAGTTACTTTTGTTTCTTTATATAATAAAGAAACAAACTGTTGCAAATAATATAAATTAGAAAAAAATAAACCAAGATATTATAACATTTATTTCAACTAAAAAGGACGTCTATAAAATAATTTAGAGACAGACGAATAAAACCACATTACATATTCTTCACAGTAGAAAAATTCCTACGAATAAAGTGAAATTTATGAAATATGAAAAATATATAAATTAAAGCTATGTGAATGAAACGAAAAATGTAAGATATGTGCATAAATCATTAAATTGATGCATTACATATCTGATTTTGAACATTTCTGTAATTTTATTATATTACTAATGAGTAAATTTTTCATTAATGAGTATATTCTTGAAACTCTTTTTTAAAGTATCATCATGAACATGAAAATTTTCCGTGTGGATGCAGTCAAAGTTATAATGATCTGTGTTCCAAACTTTCCTCCAGATACTTAATGGTGAGTCAAGAATTTCAAAACACTTCTGATGCAAAATACATTAAAAATTTATATTAAATTAGAAACGTTACAGGCATGTGTGTTTTCGATATACGTTTCAATTTAAATCACCATTCTGTGTGGAGAAAAATCTACTCGGACCCTAGAGACAAGCATTGTCTGCCAATAATTTTATTCCTTCTAACCGGTGTCGATTTTTGATCTTTCATCTTACTTCATAAAACTTCAAATTGTTTTCAGTATTCAACAAGAGGGTATATCTTCTTGTTTAAAGACTTTGCAATGACTCATCTACCCTCTACAGTGATGAATATAGTTCAGTAAACGGTATCAGTACCAAGAGAAAATATGTCCAATATCTCTCCAAATAGAAAATGAAATAATTTTTTCATTCTTCTTTTAAATTCCACAGTAATATCATTAAAGAACTTTAAAAATCTTCAAGTTCTGAACTTAAAATGTTTTCAAGTTCTTAAAGTTATGATGAAAATTGATCATATAAAACTTTGGGCACAAAATAATACAATTCTTAATAATCGTTCTTCTACAAACTCTTGCTGTTTTGCAATAATTTCGATTTATTTGTGTATAGTTCATTTTAACCAGAAAAATTGTAAACATTACAATATTATTTTACATTTTTCAAAAAGAAAAAAATAGTTTAAACTCCCTAAATAAGTTTTTGGTCAAACTAAAATTAACTTTTGAGCTCATGAAAATAAGTGAGTTAAAGTTAATCCAGCGTAGAAAGTCTGAATTAAAAAAAACATTAATGTAATCTAAAAATTTTCGAAAGTTTTTAGATTCTGTAAATATTTGTAATAAATTTATACTAGAATAAGCTAAATTTATGTATCCTTTATATCAAAAGTTACTAAATTAAAATTTAAATAATCTGATGCATTTTAAATACTATTTAATTATATACTAATAAAATAACAAAATCTTTATTAAAATTGTATTATTCTGATGCAAGTTTTTGGAGGTACATCATGAAAGAAAACATTGGAGCTGTATTGAGACAATCTGAAGCTTTCAGATGGTTATAACCAATAATCTTTCCTTTCAGGGATTTAAAATATTATGAAAAAAACTAGGCAAACAGAATTAATTTTTTTTGAAATAGTTGAATCTATAAATAAATTTCGATGAGACTTTCAAAACAAGATTTTTTTCATACTGTCATGAAGCTTACATTTGGTTTTAAAATTGAAATTTTAAGAGTTAGATTGTTTCCTGATCTCTAAAGTTATGCATTTTTATCTATTAATAGATCAAATTCAGAAAGCATCGAATTAAGTATCAAAAAGTCTATATTAGTTTTGTATCTGATATCGAGGAATCTGATGTCTCAATATCTGCAACATTCAGTTCATTTTCTTAACATTAATGAAATCAAAATCGAACAAAATAATAATAAAATAAGTAGATCCAAAAAGTTAATTATACCATTACATACCTAAATTTAATTATATCATTGTGATTAAAAAGAAATATTTGTGTCAAATAGTTGCTCCCTTACCTTTAAAAGCTTAGAAATTAAATTTAAGATAATCATATAATAGTTTTCAAAACAAAATTTATCTAATTACTTCTCAATATTATTATTCTTGTATGACATTTCTTAATAGTCAAGCATTGTATGCATTGTATGCAAACAACTCCGATATGGGCATAAAATATTGTTTGAGATAGTTCAGAGACAGTTAGTGAATTTCAGTAAATTCCTTGGATTAATTGATTGCTTGGATTAAAGTTCCTTGGATTAATTGGTTATTCTTTGCTCTGTGAACAATTCTATTTCGACTCTAAACACGGATACCATAGATTTATGTTTTCCAATTAATTTTGATGTTGACTATTTGGACATTTTTTTTTACCAATGACATTATAATATTATTGAAAGCGTTATTTTCGGGATATCAGTATATCTCTTTTAGTATAAAATGATTTTTTGCCGGCTTTCTGGAGCAGAGATAGCGTGTTATCCTCTTGTTCTTACAGTCCTGGGTTCGAGTCCCGATTTGGGCATGGTTGTTCTTCTGTGTGCTATCTGTGAGATGTGTGACTGTGCGACTGTGCCTGCCTTTAAAAAGGGGCTGTACAAGCGTCTGTGCTGAGTGTGTAGCTTAGTCGTATTCTTGGCCCTAGTTAACGCTACTTCAAAAACAAGAGAAGCTCATTTCAGCTTAAATCTACTGATATAACAGCAGTGGGGCTTTGTCCATGGCAAGTTCTATAAGTAACAACGACATAATTTTCTTTTCTTATTTATTATTTGAATTATTCAGATATTAAACAGATCCTTTCTTCAGCTTATAATACTGGAAGAATATCGTTCAAATAAAATTTAGACAAAACAATGAAACATTTTCGATATTCGGATCATTAATGAAATCAGTTTTTAAAAATTATGCATTTTTTAACTAACAAATATCAAAAATAGTTTGTACGAAAATTAAATTCGCTAAACTAAAACACGTTGTTGCATTTTAAATAAATTTTCAGTAAAAATATTTTACTGTGTTACGGTTGAAAAATTATAAAAAAATTGATTTATCTATAATTAATTTAAATTCTAATTTAAAAAATTAAAACAATCATTCCGAAATTATATTTACAACCCCCAAAGTATTTATGTACTAAATGTGCTATCTCTTGGTTAAATGCTTTTTCCTATTGGTCATCAACACATTAGGACACATTCTTTTTCTCACTATTAACAAATAAAATAGCATAAAAGAAAAGATTATATTTTCTGACAAGCGTTAATTATTTATTCTTGCTTAACTCTTTTGCAAATTCCCCTGTATCATAAGTTGATTTCATCACAATGCTGCAAATATTTTTGAATAATCTTATTTCAATAAACATTTTTATTCATATGGTATTTTGAGTTATTTACCGGACTGGCCAATGCTATCCATTTCAAGTTTAAATTTCAAATATATATACATATCATTTTCTGAAACGTGGATTATTATAGAATGTATTAGTTTTATCCAAATATTTATGAATATAACATATCGGAAGTTAAAAAGAGTTGAAACATGTGCTGATAAAATTGATTTTATAGTCATTTTATAAAATAGTAGTTAGCAAAATAACTGAAAGCAAATATTTTACTTTGTTTTCGCATTTCATCTGACGTCTTGCTTCTTTTATGGAAGGACAAATAACGTGCAATCTGATATTTATGTGAATTTTTATTTGAATTAAAGAAAGAGATCCTATTTCAATGTATTATATTTGTTTTAGGTGCCTGCAACCACATCTATTTGAAGTAAGCGTATATTTATCACAATCATATCTGTAAATACTTGAATATGTTATTTCCAATTATAGTGGAAATTGTGTTTCAATATTTACTTTCGTCAGAAAAACTAAACTATCCTATTTAGGAATTTAAACAGATATTATGTTTATTCGTTCTTGTTAAAAGTATCTAAACTAATTTTGAAATGCAATAATTCAAGATAAGATGATTTTTTATGAAAAGAATTGAGTAATTTTTTTAAAGTTGTTTAGTTTATAACAAAAAAGTTTTTTTAAGTTGTTTAGTTTTAAAGTTGTTTAGTTTTTAGTTTATATAAACAAATTCCGAACAAAGGATTAATCTCAAAAGGATTCAGTTCATAAAATTCATGAAGTGAAATCATTTTTCAGTTAAAAAATTCTTTAAGTTCAAATCACATGTCTCTCTTGTCAGTTGCTTGACTCAAAATTACCGAAATTAGAGGTTTGACGAAAGAACATTAGATTCTAGAAATGATTGTATTCATAATTTAGTGTCATCTACACGGATGCACTTAAACCTTTTACCAGCTGTTAAACATTTCGTAACAGAAATAGCATGACATCAGCAGACTTAGATTTTGAAGGATTTTAACTCTCTCTGGGACATTTTATCTGCTAAGAGATGGCAGTGTATGTTGTGAATGATGATAATTTCTATAGATGAGGGCCTTTTAAATCGCCTCTTTCTTTTAAAAGTTAGAGACGTAAGAAAAAAGTAACTTACTCTTTGATTATTTATTTCGTTCATCAAATCACTAAACAAATACTATTCGCTGTGTGTTGACAGTCTTGAAAAAGAAACAGTAAAAGACTTAATGTACTTCGAAGAAATGTAATTCCAACTAAGAAACAAAGGAGTGAACTATTTCCTTATAAGAAAAATTCAAGAAAACTTTCAAACAGTAAGATACCCCTATACAAGAAGGGATAATTTCTCAATGAAAATGTTGAAGGATTTTTATCTCTTTTGCTACCAGTTGCTATATCTGTCATTAGCTCCCCCATCAATGTAGTGCACTAAGAAAATGGTCATAATACTCGAAGACTGGACAAGTCTTAATACCCGAAGATTATCTGATTTAGAGGCTACAAAATATTCTTCAAAGAAAAAATCTACCAGAAAGTAAGGAAGTAAACCAATATTTTTAAATCCTTCAAAAATTTGTAAAAATGCAACACCATTACAAGGATTTGCCAGAAACAACTTAAAATCAAAATTTAGATACCAGCTTAAAAGAAACAGAAGATATCATTTCGATAAAAGTTTTAAAGTCTGCACTAGTTAGGTGATCAAAGACTGTAAAGAATATTTTAGATTTCTTAAAATGTAATCACACAATATTGAACTCCTGAAGTAGAAATTGCTTACAAGGGTCAGCGAATACTAAGAACTAACATTGTGAATTTAGTCAGACTTTCTTTAAAACAGAGATAAGTTTCTAACAGTTTCAAAGAATTTAAAGTAGCCCTGAAGGAAATGAACATCATTACCTTTATATTATTAGCCAAAAAATATTTAAAGGTAATACTTCAACAAAAACAAAACAAATGTATGCAAAAAGAAACACACGTATAACATGTTAAATCTATATATTTTTTAAAATTTTGCAATAAAAAATAGAAATTATATATAGCAATGTTTAAATGTGTTTTGGTCACATGTGCACGAGGAAACAACAGGATCTTGAACAACATTATTTTTATCAAAAAAAAATTGTAAACAAATGGATATAAAACAAAATAAATGATATATTCACTTTATTCTCAGTATTCAAATGAAAGTGTAGAATAATCTTCTTGTATTTTTCTCTGGTTCCAAACCCTCTTATATATCTTTATTTCTTTTTTATTAACCACTTTCCATCTTTTGGTATCTCTTATAATTTTTGTTGGTTTTTCCAGCAGAATTTTTATTTGTGATCCATATTATGAGTCAATGCCTCCATGGATTAAAAATTTAATTTGTGTGTGTGTGTATTCCTAGAATTTAAATTAAAGCATCTCACTTTACAGTAAAGTCAAGGAATAATTTTTTGATCCACCTAAAAAATAAAAAGTCCAAATTAAACTTTATGCATCTATTTTTCTCTCTCATACATACGCGCATGCACGCAAGCACGCACACGAATACACAAAATAAAATTACCGGGAACGAAATTTATTACACTATCACCATCCAGTTCATCCTTGAAATCTCCAAAAATATTTCCCAGGGGAGGATCGTTAATGCCATCGCTTGCATAAATAATGGAACCTGTATCGTGATAAGGATCACTTCTTCTCAACTTCACCATTTCATTATACAACTTGCGTGCCCGAGCAGTGGTGAAGGGAGTAAGGAATATGCCAATTAAAGCATTCTGAGACACAAATTATTTATTCAATTCTCAAAGGTTGGCGGCTACCACCAGTGTTGGATGATATATGTCTTTAATCTGGAAGGAGAACTTCATGATATTTTCAGCTGTAATAATAATACTAATTTGTATGATTAAAAAATTCTAAACTCAATATTCTTACACGATACGTTCATTTTTGAAGGGTCAACAAGCAGCTTCTTGAACTCGGGAACTGTATGAACGTAGATCAATTGCGTAAGTGTAGTATTTGTTTCCCATCTGTAGAAAAAAGTTTAAAAGGAATTTAAAAATTACTATAATGGCCTATCATGTGATAACAGCATTAATGATAGTATTTTATTTTTCCCAGAAACTATTTAAAGCAAGTTTTGCAACCTGTCTTAGCCCTGTATTTTTGGAAATGTTTTGAGAATCTGGATTGATCCCTTCATACTCTAGAATGTAAGCTACCCTTTGTCCTTCGGTAGTGCAATTCCTGCGACATCCATTGCGCTCTTGTTTTATTTTCAGAAAAGTATATATATAAACTTAAAAGAGAGTAGGAGGATCTTGAAAAATGATACACATTACACATCATGATTCTCAAGCCCATTCAACCATTGCTGAGTGTGATCGGCAGTGGTACTCTCCCCTACCTGGACTTATTTACTCTAAATCCGGGGCTAATTTTATGTGTTTTAATTAAATATTTTTAATTATTAATTAGTTTTATAAATTTATTCACTTTTTTTGTTGGTGGTGTTTTATTTGTTGAATTTGTGAACGTTTTTACTGCTGCTTCACTTTTGCTAAATTATGGCTATTGGATATATCTTGTGCGAACCGTGCGTTCCCAGAAGTAAAAGAAACTGAAGTCAAAGGATATGCTTTAAATTACCAATTAAAAGTTAAGAGAAATATTAATATTTAGAGTAAAACATTTCTGGAGTCAATAGGATAAGCCCACTTCCTCATATTGAGAAATAACGGGTTATTCTAGAACAATAGAATATTAATCTCAACTGCAATGGAATTCAAATAAAGGAATATATTCAAGCTTTAAATTATGAATGCAATAGTGAAGGATGGCTCCTGGTGTAAATAGCGAGCTAGTTAACAGTGAAGCGACCGGGAAACGCCCCCTGTTCAACTACAGCAGCTTTAAACAATGACTTCAGAAAAGTATTGCTATAAATAATAAGTGAACTAGCATAAAAAACACCCTAAAATAAGCATTGCACACATGAAAGTACCTTGTATTTGCCTTATTTTGCAAAGAACTGATTTATTTCTTTGCACTATGCCTGGAAGATTGCTTTGTTTTGGTTTGGATTGAATTATTTCCAGTCTTCTCTATTTTGCTACCAGATCCTGAGTTTCAGAATCAGCCCAACTTGAGCAGCAACTGCATTCGCCAAGCTGCTGGACTGGCTTCTGAGAAATTTTGATCATATATTTTTCTTGGTGGAGGACTACTTGATATACTAGGAGGCTTCAACGCTCTGAACCTGCAGCTGACGGATGAACTACATTAGATCCACCTGCTTTATCAAAGACCTTTAAATGCGAATTGTCTTCAGTAACTGTTATGATCATTGTTGTTGGGCGCTAAGAGAACTTTGACTTGACTTTAGGATTTTATTTGGTAACTGAGAATTCTATAGCATTGACTCTGCAATAGACAACTTGGCTTCAGTTTTCTAGGTATAGTGAGTTTAGAATTTTGAATTAGTGTTATGTATATGTGTGTGTATATAACTGTGAATATATTCAATAGTGTTATTTTGTGTTTACCGGTAATTATTTTTAAACTTTTAGATTGGTTTTCTTAAACTTGACAATTTTTGTATGTTTATCTATTTTTAAATATTGTAGATTTGAACTTATTAAAATTATTATTAAATATTGTGTATTTTAGAACGTTTTTAAGTGCTGGTCGTACAAATTTATATTGGTTGCAAAGTTTTTTCAAACTATCAAGACTTTTGTTTCTCCATTTTAATCGGTAATAGCTTTTAATCCTTTAAAGATTTGAAGGTCACAGTGAAGATTTGTGTGTCCTCTGAGTTTGTTGCTAATATGACAACCCAATGGAACGCTTTTTTAGCAATCCTAATGTTGTTTTGCTTGCTACTTTTAGCAATGGTTGAGTTGAATATGAACTACGACTACTTTATTAAAAATATTAAATTAAAAATAATAAAAAAATATCGATTACAGATTTTAATTTTTTTCTTTGTTATAATTAAAGGGGTTTTTTTACAATTATTAAGACGCTGCAGTTTTATTTTTAATGTCACTAAGAACAGAAAATCTTTATTCTTTTCCAATTTTTAATTGCCAATTGTTGCTATAAAAATTGTCTGAATTCGTATTTTAGGACATCGTCTGCATTCTTACTTTAAAAGTCAGATGCAATAAAATTCTTCACCGTTCTATATTTTTTTTGTTCTAACTGTTGGTTTTCATGATAATTTTTTATGTCGGTAATTGTGAAAGAATGGATGTCGGAATGGAAGACAATATTTCGAACCTGCAGAATCGATGAAGGTTGAGTGGAATATATACTTTTTTAGGAGTTAATGAAGTTTTGAAAGGATGCTTGTTTGAAATTTTGTATGGAGATTACATGATTGCTTCTTTCTCCGTTCGTTCTTCTTTTGATTATGTACTGTTTCTGTTATCCACTTAGTCCTTATGTTGAATGTGCTAGCGAAGCTACTTGGTTCCCGCTTCCGTTGCTAGCGAAGCCGTAAAATGTTTTTTTAAGTAAAAAAATTCTGGCCGGACCCTTTTACAGATGCCGAAGGCTCACATGCTCTAAATTTTGCTCTACACAACAAACCAACTACAGCCAGTCTAAAACAAAGCAATAAAAAATCATAATTATATTGCAGAAAGTGGTAACCGTAACTAATCCGCAGAAGTGTTTGTTTACTTAGTCCAACATCTTTATTGACAACTTGGCATCCTTGGCTCAGCAAGGGGCACACTAAACATCACTTTTATCGATTTGGAATATTGGTTTTAAAAGAAGGCCTTTTATTGATAATTAATTTTGGCTTTTAGGAAGCTAAATTTAATATATCCGTTATTTGTTTTCATATTTCTCATGATTG
Source organism: Argiope argentata (assembly GCA_026289955.1). Taxonomy (NCBI): domain Eukaryota; kingdom Metazoa; phylum Arthropoda; class Arachnida; order Araneae; family Araneidae; genus Argiope; species Argiope argentata. The sequence continues at coordinate 71,040 of JAOUZG010019129.1, forward strand.
GGACATCAAATAAATATAAATGTCTGACAGCGCCTTCTTTGTTTTCTTCTCTGTGCTCCGTCAGTGAATATAGAACTTGAAGATTTTAGGAGATTCTTAGAGTAAAATCTAGCTAATATTATAACAATGCCAAAATGCACAAGTATAAGAAATATATATATATTCTAATTCTTATACTTCTGCATTTTGCCCAATTCAATCTGGAAGAAAGTTCCCTAACACCGACATGCATCGAAATTTGCTTTTATGATGAAATATAAGAGTCCATCTATCGCCTGGCTGCTCAATCAAAATTTATTGGAAAAATAATCTCGGACGTGTTAAAGGTCCTTGTAACAAGAATTAGTGACATTGATTACGAACATGGGCTCTAGGAGTCAATGCCTAATAAGCTAGACCTCTTTAGCCGTTATACAGACGCGTTAATGAAATAGGAGAAGCAGTTTGAGAAAAAGTGTTTTGGTAAAAGAAATATAAGAATCAAAAGTTTTTTCGTACATTTCATTGCAACTATAAAAATATTACAATTTGACCCTTTTGACAACAAGAAACTAATACAAAACAATTATACAGCCTAGGAAAAAATTAAAATTTACTTACTAACTGGAGAAAACGGAAATTTTAGGGGACGGCTGAAGGGGACTGAAAATAATAGACCAGTATATACAAACAAATTGACGATTTTGAAAACATGCTAGGAAACATAGGCCAGGAAAGATGAATGTCAGAAATTATTGAGTGAAATTAAGAGTGGGCCTCAACCTAGATCTTTCGCGTAAGTGACTGCGGCTGTATCGCAGGCTAATCGTAAGCAAACTCCGGAGCAACAGGATTTGGTCTTGGATAAGTCTCGAATGCCAGGTAGGTTCAACTACAATGACATTAGGAAAATAATATTAACAACCCTCCACAAGACTTTGGGGATCAATCCCCTTAAGGGAAGGGGAATCAAAATTAGATAAGCTAATACCGATAGTGCGAAACATATTAACAATTTATTTCAGTCGGACAAAGACATTGAGACATCATTTGAAATTATAACACCTGAAATGCCAAAATTCTTCCAGTTCAAATGAAATAAGATGCGAAAGATGTGGGGATGTTAAGAAGGAAGGCATTAGCCCCTATTGTAGAGACCTTCGATGAACCAATTGCATTAAATTCAACCAGAGTTTGGAATCAATTTACAAGATAAATCATAGCTGCCTCATTGGGAAAGATAAGAACTCTCTCAAATAGCGATATTTAATTAGAAATAGAACTAATTATGGACAGTAAAAACTTATTTAACGTAACGATCTATATTTAATTTTAGGCAGTCTCAAAAGCGGCAAATCCCCGGAAATGGACAGGATCTCCACCGAATGTGGAGAGTGGTTTTCAGAGTGGAAAAAGAATTATTCTTGAATCTAATTAATATATATTTTAAGCACAGTTATTTCCCTGAGTGTCTCAGGAACACCCGGGGCTTCTTTTTACTCAAGAGTGGTGACACCCTGCCATCTTACAGACTGGTGTGCTTAACATTAGGTAAAAGTTCTGAGAGGCTGTTAATAAATAAATTCAATACATGCCAAGATCAAAATAATACTTTACTTAATCATCTATACGGTTTCTGGGGGAGCCGAAGCTGTGATCTTACCAATCATGATTTAATACGACAATTAAAACAAGAATGCATAACGAACACTTGACACTCCGATTGCTAAATATTAAAACAGCCTTCGATAAAAGGAACTGACCGGTTCTTTTTAAAACTCTTAAGACCTATGGGGTAACTCGTTTCTATTGTTATTTTGTTGAATTTTTATCTAATGAAAAAAAAATCCTCTTTTAACAATGATGTTTTATACGTGGTATATAGATGGTATTTATACGTGGTTTTTTAGACGGTATAACAGAGGATGTCTTTAGGGATCGTTGATTGTGCCCACCATGAGAAACATTTGTAAATTATATTTTATCTTATAACATATTCAGGGTTTTGTCGATGACCTGGCTCTAGTGGTCGGTGGCCAAAAATGTTTATATCTTTTCTACCATTCATAATAAATTAACAGAAAATTGAAATTGTCTATAGAAAAGTATCAGACCGTTATATTTCATAGTATATCTTCCAGGAAATTTCCCCAAAAGTAATCCAATATATTACATTAAAAAATCTAGTTTTCGTATACATAATGATAATAATAATAATATAATGTGAAATAGATGATCTTATACCACTTACATAGTGTCACTTACAGATAGTGATTAAATTTTAACTTAAAATTTTAGCTGGGTGATAAGATTCCAGTGGAGCTTCGACAATTAAAATCTGGTAACTATTAAAATGTGGTACAAAAAGAAATAGATAACTCTTTACTTCAAGTAAAGGACTCTATTCAATTCGAAAGAAAATTTCAAAACTCTAACTCAAATTTTAAATCTCAATTTAATTCAAGGGATATCCCTAATTAGATTCACCCGGGCATACAGAAAGCCATCCTCAAATATCCTAAATATTAAAACAGGAATCCTTCTTCTTCATATTGTGGCCAATGCGGATTATATAAGATTTCAAGTCTGGGTTGCAACTTCTTCCGATTACAATTATGTAATATATTAGATAAAATAGACAAATATATAAATATAAAAAATATCCCTTCTGACTGAAATCATTATCTTCACAGAAAAACTAGATAACGTCGCATATGAAATTTACTAATACGCTTCAAGAAAATACGAAAGGACCAGGTTTGTCGTCTGTGTATTAAATAAAGAAAAAATTTATAAAACCACGAATTTATACTGTCGATTTATAACTCTGTGTTTCAGACGGAACTGGCCACAAATAATTTTGCGGCCAGTCAGGAAGAATACAGAATTTCGGGCTCTTCATTATTCCTTTTCAGAAAGAATAATGAAGTTAAAATTTTTTCCGACAATTTATGAATAGCCACCTTACAAAGTGTCAAATCTAGAGCGGGGAATTTAAATAAAATAAAAATAGCATGATATTCACAAAAAGCATGTTCGCCTTTCTTGGGTGAAATCCCATTTCAGAATCGCAGGCACTGGATTGGTTCACCAAAAGGCAAAAGTGGTCACATAATAAAGGAATTCCTGTAACAATTTCTACCCATTACTACTTTTTAAAAAGAAAATATAAAGCCTGGATCTTGGTGGAGTAGAAAAAATATTGGTACAACTACGTTTCTTCCCCCGGGATCAGAATGAGGGAATTTATAGACATTTTTCGTCCACCCTTTTTACTTAATAATAAATTTCTAACCCTTTACACTGAAGTGACAAAAGTTATCGGATAGCAATATGCAAATATACAGATGGCAGTAGTATCGCAGCGAAAAAGTATAAATGCGCAGTTCGTTTTCCAGAGCTTTCATTGTGTTCAAGTTATTCATGTGAACAGGTTTTTCGTGATTTATGGCGGCACGACGAGAATTAACAGACTTCGAACGTGGAATGTTAGTTGGAGCTAGACGCATGGGTCATTCCATTGCGGATATCGTTAGTGAATTCAACATTCCGAGATCCACAGTATCAAGAGTGTGCCGAGAGTATGAAATTTCAGGCATCCCATCCCATCATGGACAGCGCAGTGGGTGACCACCTGCACTTAACGACCGAGACCGCCGACGTCTGTGTAGAATTGTCAATGTTAATAGACACGCAACACTTCGTCAAATAACTGCAGGAATCAATGTGGGACGTACGAGGGACGTGTCCGATAGGACTGTTCGGTGAAATTTGTCTTCCTTGGGCTATGACAGCAGAAGACTGACTCGAGTGCCTTTACTGACAGCACGACATCGTCTGCAGCGACTCTCCTGGGCTCCTGAGCATATCGACTGGTCCCTAGACCAGTGGAAAACCGTGACGTGGTCAGATGAGTCACGATTTCAGTTGTTACGAGCTGATGGTAGAGTTCGAGTGTGGCGCAGACCCCAGGAAGCCATGGACCCAAACTGTCAGCAAGGCACTGTTCAAGCTGGTGGTGGCTGCATAATGGTGTGGGCTGTTTTTACATGACATGGACTCGGTCCTCTGGTGCAACTGGACCGATCATTGACTGTAAATGGTTATATTCAGCTGCTTGCAGATCACTTGCAGCCATTCGTGGACTTCACGCACCCACACAACGATGGGATTTTTATGGATGACAATGCGCCATGTCACTGGGCCAGAACTGTTCTCGATTGGTTTGAAGAACATTCCGGACAATTCCAGCGCATGATCTGACCACATAGATCACCCGATATGAATCCCATCGAGCATTTATGGGACATCATCGAAAGGTTCGTTCGTGCCCAAATTCCTGCGCCATCCCCACTGCACAATTATGGACGTCTATACAGACAGCATGGCTCAATATTCCTGCAGAGGGCTTCCAACGACTTCTGGACTCCATGACACGTCGAGTTGTTGCACTTCGCCGGGCAAAAGGAGGACCGACACAATATTAACAGTCATCCCATGACTTTTGTCACTTCAGTGTATATGTGTGCATGGTCTATTCTCCACCCATTAGATAGATTCCATATTATGGGCTCTCCTCTTTGTGTCCGTGGGCAGGAAAGTGACCCTGAACACTATGATTTACACTGTAAATGTACTAAAAATTTTAATTTATTATAACCGGCGGTGGGGCATATGAGAGCCTGATTTAAAAACTTATTGGACAGTAAGCAGATTGTCACTAAACAACCTTATTAATAAGTAGCGCAATATGCAATTTATTTATCAGATCTGGAAACATGATCTGATGTTTTGAGTTTTTATTTTGTTCTACTTTGCTTTTATAGAGTTTTAGCTAAAATATTTTTTTTATTTATGTACAAAGTTGGCGACAGCTGATTTCCTCTG
>JAOUZG010019129.1:83493-98137 GCA_026289955.1 Argiope argentata
ATATATATATATATTCAAAATAAGCATTAAAATTGTGTTCATATTCTTTTATTATTTTCTCAAATTAATCAATGTAATATTTTTGTACCGTTCAATAAACGTTTGCAAATTAGTAGCATTTGTATAGAACTAGAACTAAACACGAATAGGTCTGTTAATTAGTTAATACATATAAACATTTGCCTGTTAATATATATAAATAACAATATATAACCGATACATCATTTTTTAGAAGAAAGAGCATTATATTCTATTATAATATGAGATAAAAAATCAACAAAATGATTGGATATCTAAACAAAAGTATAATTCTAGAAACAAAATTTGCTACTTATGTATTAATAATACCGATTCTAAAATAACTCGTAGCAATTTTATCAAAACTCAATACTGTTTTTAATCATTGTTTTTTATTCAAAGATTATGTCTTTTTTTCTCTTAAATGTTTCAAAATAAGGAAATTTTAAAGTTTAAACCTCGTGAAATATACCAAGGTAAATGTGGATTAAATGTCCTTATTAAAATATATTTTTGAAATTATAGAATATTCTAGTAATTTTAAAGTGTTTGTGAAATTTATTAAAATCATCGACATTTTTTGAGATTTCCCCCCCATTTCCCCCATTATTTTGTGTGCACTTTCAATGATATTTCTACCTTCAAAAATATTCAAAGACAGATTGAACAAACAAACGATTCTTTTAAAATATTATACTGCAATATTTTATTCTTCATAAATTTCGGTACGTTTATAATGTTTAAAAATGTGTCTTAAAAGAATACAATGGACATAAATTAATTTTCGTTCATTCTGTAAAAGAAAAACACTAGTTATTTATCGCTATATTTGCTAGTTTTATCAAGAAAGGTAATTCACAAAAAATTCAGTTGTACTTACATCTTCTTATAAAATTGACAGTGGAACAGTAATTGATTTCTTCAATATGTGAAATTAAACTTCTTAAACCAGGACCAGGGACCTGGACTCAAAACTACTTAAACTTTTTTTTAAAAAAAATCAGTAGTTTTGAGTTATTATTTTGGTTAATTTTGATATTTCGTACACAAACTTGAAGATTAATCCTAACTTTTGTTTCAAAAGTGTTAGAGAAAGTAATAATAAAAATTGGAGCACTTTCGAACAAATTTGGAGTGCCTGGAACCTTTCTCATTAACGTTATTTATCACTATTAAATATTATATTAACCCCCCAAACTCATAAATAAATTGATATAAGGCTTTAAAAATTTTTGTGTGTTATATCCTATTCTGTTACTCTTAATGCCTGTAAAATTTCAAATTGCTAAGGGGAAAATTACAAAAAGTCGTTTTAAAGGTCCTTGGTCGCCTTAATGATCGCTAGTAGTGGAGATAACAATAATTGAAAACTTTTTTATATAATTATTCATGTCGATGGATTCAATGAAAGGAATAAGCATCTTGTTTTGATACGAATCCCCAACAGTTCCACAAATTTATTAAGAAAATTTAATGTTTTAGAGCCGCACTTGAAATTTTAATTGCTTACAAGAAAGGATTTATTTACTTTTGTCAATTATCTCTATAGACATGGTAAAAGTATCAAACTATACAATTAAATGAATTTAATGAACAGATGGTAATAATGTTATTTCAGTGAAGTTGTGATGTATAAATTTTACAAATATTTGCCAGCATAGTTTGAAAACTCTCGAAAACTGGCATAAGAGGTAATCGATTCCATATTTGGAAACAATAACCGGTGTAAGCAATTACTTTCAATTATGAAAGAAATATGCCTGTTGTAACAATGAGTTAAAATCTTTTGTAGAATTGTATAGGATATCGTATTTAATATAGGAAAACGTATCATATATCATAAAATTTAATTAGATAACAACCACATTGATAAAAGAAGTAATAATACTATTTAAATATTTTCGGTGCGGCACCTATTGTTGCCTTGTTTCTATCTCTTCACAATACGGGTAAATATAGATAAAATTCAACAGCAAAATCCAAAATAAGTATTAGAATGAAAATATTTAAAAAAGGAAATACAAAAAAAGCAACAAATACAATTACTAAAATGCACGAATTCAATAATCTTAATATGTGGAAGTGCATAGATATTAACCAGTAGTAAAAACAGGCCGAACAAAGAAATTAAAGATGTAACCTTATGACCACAGCATAGGCTCATAGAGAAATCATTAAGTGAAATCCACCTCAAGTATAAATTCCTGATGCTTTCTTTTGTCAGTTTATTATATGTATGACAGAAAAAAATTGACTTTTTTTTCCTTTTTTACATACCCCTCAGGGGCTCACCTACTATAGGTGAGTACGGGTGTCCCAATCCCTAGGTGCCCAGAGATCTTTACTCCCTTTATGTTTATCCTCCTCTCTGCCTTCTAATGTATGCTTTTTTATTCTTTCCCTCGACGGCAAGCAAGGAAGCTCTCCATGAGAAGCTGTCGCCGCTCTGTTTGCTTCTTGCTTCTCATGGACAGCCACAGACCCCGCGTATTTGCCATGCGTGGTGACCTGAGGGTGGTAAATTTCGGTCCCTGGGGTATCAATCGGCCGGTATCCCAGACTTTTGATTGGGCTGCTCAAGGGGATCAAGCAAAGAGGTCACTTCTTGGGCTTGGCGTTAAGGGTGATCACTGTCCCCGGGAGTGACTCTCAGCATATAGGTTCCGACTAGCACCTTGGTAAGCACCGAGGCTGGGAATGGCCAGAGCCGGGGCCTGCCATCCCTTGTTGGGCTCCGTGGTGGGCGGTGTCGTCGGGCCTGAACCTTTCTCTATTTTTGCATGGGTCTTTTTTCTCAAACCAATTTCGATAAGTCAATTAACATTGCTCAAACTGAGCTTACGAACTTTCTTCCCAAATTTTTAGTTATACAAGGTAAAGATGATAAACTTAAAAATATATCGCCCTTTTTGATACAAAAATACATTAAAAAGTAGTGCTGGGAGCGTCAAATCTGTAAAAAAGCTTAGATCAGGAGATTTGTTAATAGAGTTTGCAACAACGAAACAGTCAGAGCAACTTTTAGCAATGAAGAAATTTGGTGATGTTCCAATAGAAGTATCTGGTCATAAAACTCTGAATTATACCAGAGGTGTCATATCTGGAATGGATCTTATTATGGTGAGTGATGAAGAATTTGTTTCTGAGCTACAGTCATTTAAGGTAACAAGTGCACGCCGTATTATGTCAAAAAGAGATGGTAAAATAATCCCAACCAAGCATGTTATTTTAACATTTGCTGCACATGTGCTTCCCAAAAAGATAACAGCTGGATTTATAAGTTGCGATGTGTGTCCTTTTGTGCCAAACCCTGTGCGCTGTTTTAAATGTCAGAGGTTTGGACATACGAAAACTAGTTGTCGCGCTTCTCTCTCTAGATGTTCACAATGTTCTGAAATTGGTCATGATGACACTCCTTGCCCAAAGCCTGAAAAATGTGTTAACTGCATATGGTGGTCATCCTGCTTATTCTAAATCAGGTCCCAAGTGGAAGATTGAAAAGGAAATTCGAGCCATTAAAATATCTAGAAACATCTCTTTTGCAGAAGCTAGGCAATTAGTTGAAAATCGATCTCCAAAGGAAAATCTCCCATACAGTGCAGCATTAAAAAGAACGACTTGTTTAACCATGCAAACTGAACCGATACATATTCAAGAAAACACTAGTTCATTGCAAACTAACTCGAATCATTTTCCTTTTACGTCAAACGAGGAATATATTACCATCAATCATAATAAGTTTTCGATAACTAAAGAAAAAAACTCTACAAAAATCCAAAAACCTTTAAAAACAGTTCAACAAAATAAAAAGAAAAAAAATTAATCCTGTCATTCAAATCCAAAGGAAACTGAAAGAAAATGCGGAAGTAAATAGCAAAGACGTTAAGTTAGAAATACATCCATCCGACGAATCGCTTAGTGAAATGAATCTGAGGGATGAAGCAAGAGCATGCACAACCAAGCCAAAAGTTTTCAAATTTAAATTGTTCAAGAAACCGAAATGACAAATAATAATATAATCTCTTGAAACTGCCACGGTTTTCAAGTCCATAAAGAAGATATCAAATCTGCTATTAACAAATATCAACCTGTTTGCTTTGGAATGCGAGAAACATATTTGACTTCACGTTCTTCCCCCAATCTTAAAAATTACGTTCTTCAAAGAAAAGATAATGAAAAAAATTCCAGGGCATCTGTCGGGGTTACATGTTTAACTACATGTCATTTACCGAGAGATGAAGTGGTTTTAAACACAAATTTACAGGAAATTGCCTGTAACAAAATTAGTTAAAAGTACTGATAACAATTTGCTATTTATATCTACCCCCAAATGTATATATTGACCAACGGCATTTGAATCAACTAATAGAGCAGTTGCCACAACCTTTTTTCCTCCCTAGGTGATTTAAATAGACATAATCGTATTTGGAATAACGTTGATATTAACACTAGAGGAAAGCAAATTGAAAAATTGATTGATGATTATTGTCTCTGTATTCTCAATAACAATAGTCCCACCCACTTTCATCAAGCTAGCAAAACATTCCACACGATTGATCTTGCCCTTTTTTCTCGTTTCCTTTGCTCCTTACTGGAAGTATTCTTTGGATTCAAATTTATACAAAAGCGATCACTTCCCAATTGTACTGACGTACACTCACAATGATTTTTTATTTCCTAAAAGACCCGTGAGATATTATATTAATAAAGCAAACTGGCTAGTGTTCAATTCAATATGTCAACTAACAGCGGATATGATTTATGATACTTCTATTGATTTGGCAGTCAAGCATGTAAATGAGCATAAAATTGCAGGAGCAGATCTTAGTATTCCTAAAACATCGGGAAACATACCAAAGCTATGCAAACCGTGGTATTATGATAAGTGTGAAAATTGTAAAGGAGCACTAGACAAGTCTTGGAATACCTTCAAGAGGTACACTACCAACCAAAATCTCATTAAATATAAAAAAGCAAAATCTGAATTTCGCAGAATCCGACGCATTAGGTAGGAGCAATCCTTCCATTCATATGTCAATTCCATTCAGAGACAAATATTTTCAAAAATCATGTGGGACAGAATAAAATAGATATTTGGCTGTTACTCAGATTCAAATAAAACATCCTTTTTAAAATTGAACGGACGAGTAATGTCTAATGCAAAAGAAATCGCTAATCTAATTGGACTCTTTCTGGAATATTGAGTGAAGAATTTTATCCAGAAGGTTTTGTTGCTTTTAAAAAACAGACAGAGAAACAAACATTGGATTTTTTTACCTTCATATGCAGAGGAATATAATACTACTTTTAAATTTCACGAATTGAAAAATGCATTACAAAAATCTCATTCTAAATCACCGGGACCTGACAGAATACATTATGACATGCTGAAACATCTCGGTGATTCGTCATTGCGGATACTCTTAACTTTATTTAACAGAATTTGGATAGAAAGGATCTTCCCAACTTGCTTGCCAAAATCAATAATAATTCCTATTCTCCAACATGGGAAAGATCGACAAGATCCTGCTAACTATAACCCTTACCAGTTGCTTCAGTAATCTAATGGAACGTATGGTTAATCGCAGACTAATGTATGTCTTGGAGGATAAAAAATGGATTTCCCCTTTCCAAAGCGGCTTTCACAAAAAGAGAAATACATTGGATAATTTACTAAAACTAGAAACTCTATCAGAGAGGCTTTTGTTAGCAAAAAACATCTTGTATCCATTTTCTTTGATATGGATAAAGCCTATGACCAAACCTGCTGTTATGGCATTTTGAAAGATTTATTTCACTTGAATTTAAAAGGGAATCTGCCAATTTTCATACAAAACTTTTTGCGGACAAGGATATTTCAAATTCGTGTAGGTAATATTTTATCAGATACTTTCATCCAACATCAAGGTGTACCTCAAGGCAGCGTCTTAAGTGTTTTACTGTTTATCATCAAAATAAATGGGATTGTTTCAAATATCTCGTCATTTGTACACGCTTCACTTTATGTCGATGACACCCAGATACATTGTGCTAATGAGAGTATGCAGTTCCTTCAAAAACAATTACAAACATCTATAAACAATATGATGACTTTGAAAAACTTATTAGTTTTTGGTCCTCAGAAAACCGTTAGTGTTCACTTCTGCAAGCTACGTGGCCTTCATGCAGATCCAGAGCTTGGGCTGAATGAGTCGGTCATTCTAACAGTTAGTGAGAATAAATTTTTGGGCGTGATATTCGATAGCTAGCTAACTTTTCGCTCTCATATTCTAAACTTGAAAAGAAAATGCATTCAAACGCTAAATATTATAAAAGTCCTATCAAACACCTCTTGGGGGGGCAGATAGGGCCTCTTTGATTAAAATATAAAAATCACTAATACGCTCAAAATTTGACTACGGGGCACCAATATATGGCTCAGCTGCCAAATCTATCTTGAAATTATTAACTCAGTACATAATCAAAGACTTCGTATAGCTACAGGAGCTTTTAGAACATCGCCAATTCAAAGTTTACAAGTTATAAGTGGTGAGCCCTCCTTGGATTTCAGGCGGAAACGACTTGGTTTATCTTACTTTTATAAAATTAAAAGTTTCGAATACCTTCCACTGTGAAATAAGATCCTTAATCCCATATATGGAATGCTGTTCTCCAAAAATTGTCCTTAGCACCAACTTTTGGATTCCGTATTGGAGGGATTTTACGATCATACAAAACTGAAGACTTCCAGATTGTTGTAAATATTAGTGGTCCACCTCCATGGCAGGAATCATCTTTTAATTTTATAGATGATTTTATACACTTCTTGAAATCATCAACATCAGACGTCATATTCCAGAAACTGTTTATGAACACTGACAACAATATCATTCTTTTCAACCTGTTTAAACAGATGGCTCAAGTTGTGGTAATCATGTCGGCTCAGCAGCAGTTTTCTGAAATGTAACAATATCTGAAAGACTTCCCCCTTTCTGTTCTGTCTTCACATCCGAACTTTATGCAATATATCTACGCCTTTTAAAAATCGCAACGTCGCCCCCCCCTCTAAATTTATTATATATACTAATTCAAAAAGTTATATAGAAACTTTAAAGAATGTATCATCAGAAAGTCATCAGAATTAAATAGTTTGCACGTATACAATTCTCTCCAAAATAATTTTGTAATTCAATTCTGTTGGATTCCTGGGCATGTCGGAATTTTGGGAAATGAAAAAGCTGACAAGGCCGCAAAAAGCTCAACCCTGTTGAAAGAAAATTTTGTCCCATTATTCGATGCATTACAAGCAATAAAAATAATTTTAAAAAATGCTGCCAATCAACATGGGAAAAATCACCTACGAATAAGATATTTCAGATACAACCATCTATTAACGGTTTCAAAAGTAAAATTCTGATCAGAAAAAAAAAGATGTCATTATAAGAGACTTCGAATAGGCCACACCTATTTAACTCATAAGCTTCTCTTGCACTCGGATAATGCACCACTCTGCAATGAATGCAATTGTGTCTTAACGGATAGGCATATTTTATGTGAATGCCAAGATTTTAGTACAAAAATAAATGTTCATTTCGGAGCGACGGTTTTTAATTTAATTGATATTTTAGGTGATAATCTCCATTCAAATGTTTTAAACTTCCTAAAAGATCTTAAAATTTTACATCTAATTTAATTGTTTTTCTCTCTTAAAATGTCTTAAATTTCTACACAAAGAATTTTTTAACGAATGTTTGGCGCAGAATGATCAAATCTGGTCTTTGCGCCATAAAACCAAAACCAAACCTTTTTTACATATGACTTACCAGAATAATTTTAAAACATAAATCGGATTAATTAAAATTTTATGAACTATAGTTATGCCTTATTATAATATTCATTTAACTATGTTAAGCCTCATAATTCATGATATTCCTTTCAGTAAATTATTAACATCACGTATTACAGAACTAATTTTCTTAAAGTTTTGTCTCCAAAATTTTTTATGCAAAGTCATTTGCATGTTGCAGATGTTTGATATTCATGTTTCTCAGCACTCAGAGAAAGAATATTATAAACAAGTAATATAAAAAACCATTTTTAAAATCAATTCTTACGTCAACATAGATTTTTTTTAGTTAATTTTTATTAAAGAATTATAATAATGGCAATTTTCCATTTTCCTGTCTACATATGGTGTTGGACTATTATATTCGTTTGTTGCTATTTGTTCGCTTTCTTTTTTTCCCTTTATAATTTATAAAGTTGATGGTGGTCTCACACCTACATGGAGAATCTTCAAATGGAGTATTCAAACTCGCAGCCCATAAGATACGAATCCAGGGCCCTTTTATCTCTTTTAATCCTTTTTGCAGCTTTTCTGAATTCAATAGCCAGAATTAAAAAGGCAGATCACTAGGAATCATTTCAGTCAAAGAATTTGTGAAACTTTTAATTTCTTTCTTTCTCGTAAGTAAACACATTGCAATTTTCTTAAATTAATTGTAAATAAGTCAGATGTAATTTTGTATCAAATATTAGATGAAATTAGTTGATGGGAAATCTGTATGTAAAAATCGTGTATACGTATACATGATACCCCAAAACGGAAGCTCTTGATAAATTATCCGTGGCATACATAGTTATCAAAATGTAGATTTCTATTAATTTTTTAATATAATATGTCAAAATATTGATTATCCATGAGTCAGTCTTTCCGTGAGTGTTTGGACAATTATTTGAAAATAAAAAAAATATATAAAAATGAAATTTGGTTTGTTGCCTCTGACATCTTTACTTCAAAAATATCGTATTTTCATTCCAATCGAAAAAATACAAAATTCACGATTGTTTCTATTCAAATATACTAAAATATACGGATAGCGCTACTCTGCATAAGCATATGACAAAATACTACCATTGATCTTTATCATGATTAATACTACCATTGATCTTTATCATGGTTGTAAATCTTTAGATTACTTTTCCCCCTCTAGTCCTGTAGGCTGCCTCAGCGTGGCGAGGGGGTGTCACTGGGTGGAACAGGCGATGTACGTCGGGAGTGTTTACTCCTGGTAGGGCCACCCAAGGCGTGAAGGCTGTTCCATTTACCCAGCTAAAGCCTACAGGCATCTGAGCTAAGTCAGTCCTCTACCACTGGTGCTCGGGTCTTTCGACTTACAGAGGCTGCCCTTTTCCTCCACCCATGAGTCATGAAGCTTTAGGCGTACCCCAGGGTTCTGTGTTGAGCCCAATTCTTTTCTGTCTATATATGGCTGGGATTGAGAAGATTGTGTCAAAGCGATGCGAGGTTGGTCTATTCGCAGATGATATAGCCCTTTGGAGCTCAGGTCCTGATGTCAGTGCGACTGAGACTGACATCAATTTTACCCTTGAAGACGTGTGGAAATTCTCGAAAGACCACAAATTGAGTTTTAATCCATCCAAATCCATTGTCAGTTTTTTTACCACCAATAAGAAGATGTACAACTATCATCCAAAAGTTTTTATGAATAATTTACCTCTTACGTATGACAAACATCCCAAATATCTGGGCTTCGTTCTCGATCCAGAGATCACTGGTAACAAACATGTGGATGCACTGGTTTCTAAAAGCAGAAAAAGACTAAATATACTAAAGTATATCTCGGGACGTGATTGGGGAGCCGATGCTTGCACTCTGAGAGCTACCTATTTAGCTATCATAAGACCTATCTTAGAGTGCGGTTTAGCAATTTATTGCTGTGCCTCCTCCACTAACCTCCAGAAATTGGAAAGAGTCCAAGTTAGCGCTGCTCGCATCATTGCTGGCTTACGCAACAGTTGCCCGAATGAAATCGCGTTGTATGAAACAGATCTTCCTTCCCTCAGTCTCAGAAGAAATGCAAGTCTGGTAAAATATTATAATAAACTTTTCAGTTACGGCTCCCAAAATAGAACTTCAGAATTCCTGCAGAACTGGAATAACAACCAAAGACTTAAGAAAAATAGCCTTTTTAGTCAAATTGAGTGTGCTGGTTTAATTGACTGCAATGTTGAACATCATTCCTTGAAGCAATGTCTAGATCCCTCGGAGGGACTTCCTAGAGTCAAATTTCATATGGAACTTTCGACTCGGACATCCAAGAAAAATGATATTCCTGCTCTGCTGCGACAGTCTGCCTTGGAAACTATAAACGCAATTCCCGCTGAAGCTACTCTTATCTATACTGATGGGAGTAAAAGCGAAGATTTTCGGTCCGGTAGTGGAGCTGTCATTAAATCCACAGATGCAATTACTAAAATAAAGAAAAGAAATCCAGACTTTAGTTCGGTTTTCAAGAGTGAACTAATTGCTATCGAAGAGGGCCTGAGTGCTATTTTGTCTTCCACAGATCTTAAGGAAATATGGTTTTTGTCTGACAGTCGTAGCGCCATCCAATATCTTTCTAAGTGGCGAAGGGTTGGTGATAGGACTGGAATCGCAATTCTTGGCAAACTTAAGCAGGTCTCGTCACTTTGTGAAGTGCATCTTCAATGGATACCCACGCATGTCGACATATGGGGGAATGAAATGGCAGACGTTCTGGCGAAGGAGGGCTCTGAAGAACCTTTACCAGTTACCAATTCACTGACATTTCTCGAACTGTATTCTATTAGAAGATATGCTGACAGACAAAGGTGGCTCATTCCCCCAAGCCATCCTTGGTACCAGGCCGATTGTCCTGGAAGATCCCTTGCTATTGGTGGCGATAGATATGTTCAGACAACACTTTCACGATTCTTCAGTGGCCACCTGAAGGGACTTACTTTCGAGAATGGGATCAAATTACATCCAAACTGTACTAATTGTCAAAGTGAACCGGCATCACCGGCGCATATTCTTAAGTGCCTGGGGTTGTCTCTTGAAGACTAATTCAAGTCTCCTTTACTCATCATTGATTTTTTGAGAGTAAATGGACTCATGGACCTCGTCTAGCGTTACACACCTAGACATGGAGATAAGTACCAACCAACCAACCAAGATTACTTTTAATAATAATAATAACAAAATCTTGATAAAAAAAATTTTCATGTTTGGGCCGAACAGTTTTTATGGAGCTTTCTTCCATAAGAAACACCTGCCAAAATCTGAGTAAATCAATGTAAATTCATTTATTTGATCTGAGTAAATAACAGGTTGTAATTTAGAGTTATAACTTTCAACTCTAAAATGTTTTCAATATTCATAAATAGTTTATAGTTCACGCAACATTGAAGCCTTTATTTGGCATTATTTTCCATTAGTAGGTTCTTAAAAACATGTCATTAAAAATCGTGCTGCATTTTGCAAAAGATTCATCAAAAGTTATGTTATTTATCCATTTAGATTTTAGCCTCTAATGAAAAAGTCTTTTTAGCGTAACAAAAAAAAAAATTGCTTCAAAGAACTGTAAAATAAATACAAAATGTTTGTATTTTTAAAAAGAAATTTTTATAGATCTACCGTTTTATCTAAAAAATGTATCTTCTTTGATAAAATATTTTAAAAAATATGTTAAGATAGTTTACAGAGTTAAAACTTTTAAAATGTTATTTAAAAAATTTCCAAACATTTAATTTATTTTGCTATTTCTTTTATTTACATCAAGGTATAAATACTAATAACTAAATATCAAAAGTTATACCAATATTAATAAATATTCAAACATTAATAACTAAACTAATATTAATAACTTCCCAGATATAAATAATTTTTTAATGTTTTTATTGCTTTTTTTATGAATTTGAAAGATTATTTCATTCCGTTCATTATAGAACTTTAAAAAGTAGTCATAGTATAAAAAATCGAACACATAATCCCATGCTTTTACACAATATAAATCTGAAAAGAGAAACAATATAACAGTATACTTTATTATATTCTTCAAAATTTAGACTACTTTAAAACTCAAAATTCAATTGCATCTGTTTACTTTGAGCGAAGAAAAATAATTAAGAGGTAGTGATTAGAGTAAAAAGCATAAATTTGCATTTTAAAAATAGTAAATGGAAATGCGAAATATATTTAATTTAGCAACTATATATTGATAGAAATTTTTCAAATATATTCCTTCTGAGTTTCTAATGCTTCAATGCGATGTTTAATCACAAGAGAGCATAAAACTGCATTCTGAATAAAAATTCAATGGAACTTTAAAACAATTTTGTTCAAATAAGCTTTATTAAAGAAATACTATTGAAACTAAATACAAATTAAACCTTACACACAAACACTTATGGAACACACAATTTGTGAAAAACTTTTGTTCCTATTTTATTCAATGAGTTCTCGTTCCTCTCTTACGCCGTCACAATGCCCTATGTCTAAAGGACTCTTCGGTCCCTCAGATCTTTTGGCATCCTTAAATGGTCGTAAAACATCCATTGTGTTGACTCCCCTCCGATCCATCAAGATGTTCAAACTTGTTGGGGGAAAGAAATACGTTAAAATGCGTCGGCAACGCTTGGAGAACAGACAACCCCTACGTTATTTTCCGTTCATAACGAAAGAGCGTTGTTTCTTACCCTATGTTAAAATACGTGCAACGCGCTTACCGTGATTACTTGCTGCTACGTCAAAATACGTGTGTAACCCTTAGAGGGTTAATATGAAAGTTCTACAAACTTTTTTGACTTTTAGGAAAGGATATTTAACTTTAAAGATTTTTTTTTCATGCATACAAATACGCATTTAATGTTCAGAAGGACATTTAACATGTATAAAATTTATTACATGAATCAATGATAAATTCATCCATTAAATTAATTCAAATAATCCGAAATAATGTTTGAAAAGAATATGGTGTGAAAAAAATTCTGACATTTGAGATATTGCTGATATTGAAGTTTCTTTTGAATACACTTATCTCATTCGAGAATATAATTCACAAATAACGGTCGATTGTGTGATTGGCATACTAACTATGTAATTTATTATAAAGTCATGTCAAAGCATTGTACAGAATGTGAGTATGCTGAATCTGATCTTGGTGAAAAATTTGCATAATATTTGGTATCATGATCATAAAAAATAATGCAGAATTAATTTTGTGTAAAAATATCAGGTTAAGTGGAAATGGAAGCAGTGTATAAGTTGTGGTCCAGATCGGAAAAATTTGGCTACCAATATGCAACAATTATTTCAGATGGTGATTTAAAAGCATTCAATTACTTAAATTATGAAAAATAAAAAATAAAAAGAAGAATGCGTAAATCATATGAGTAAAATATTTGGAACAGTAATTTTTTATTTAAGAGGTATGCTAGTTTATTTTTAAAAATCGAGATATTCTGTTCATTATATAAGGTTGTCTTTGGCGATCAGGTCGCTCTTCACTCTGTAATGAATATATAAATCCTTATAAAATATTTGCTTTTGAAGATAAGTCTTTCAAACTGTGTATATACATATTTTAAATTTTATAGTTTTTAAGATAATGCAAAATATTTACTTAAAAAATGTTTAATAAATTTTTATTCTCAAATTAAAACTTTAAATGCACTTTTCTCAATTTTCTGTTTTACTTCATCTTCATTTTTTTAAAATGCTGACTTTATTTCTAAATACGATAGAGTATTCAAATTTTGGGTATAATTTTATAATTGCGTATATATAAAAGTTTTGCGTGCATTAACCATTTACTTGTTTAGTTTTTTATATTTCTGAATTAAAATTGATGGTCTAGTCAATTTCCCTATTTTTCGTTACCTATAATAGTAAAAAAATTTATATCACTATAAGTACTACATATATCTTGTATAATGAACACAATTTTGTGTAATATATTTCAGATAAGTTATAACAAAGAGTTTCATGCTGAATTATTCGTATTTGAACAAGCAGTCGTAATTTTTTGAAATTTAAAATTTTATTTAAATGGGCTGATAATTATTTTTCTTTTTACAGTATTTTTATGTCAATGTTCACACACATTGTATCCAAATATTTTGCATAATGCTAAAAAAAATTTAAAATGTTGTGAAAGTACTGTATTTCCTTAGACTATATGAAACAATTCTGCTTTTACTATTGATAACATCTATTCCAAGCTACGAAAGATCTTTTAGTTATTTGAAGTTTATGATTTTATATCTCAAAATTTCAGTGGATAAAGAAAAGATGCTTTTTATTTGGTATTTTTCTCATGTACAAATTGATTACAAGTAATATCATAAATAATTTTGCTTCTTTGAAAGGGATTAGAGGTGCATTTTAACACCTAAAACTTTTACATTTTTATGAGAGTAAAGTATCTTTTTTTATATGTATAAAAATGATTATTGCTAAAATTTTAATAAAGCAATGTTGCACGTCATAGACAAATTACTTCAGTGTTGATTTTAACTCCTTTTTCGAATTAGATCTTCGAATTTTTTTTTGTAATTACTTTCTTATTTTATGAATGCGTTTTAACTTTGTCACAGAGGACCATATATATTATTAAACATTAATAATAGCAAAGTGTTATAAAGTTAAGGATATGCATCACATAATTCTGTATATTTATATAGATATTATCAAAATAAGAAAGAATTTTTTAATTATTTTTATGTATAATCAAAGTTCTTATTTCAATATTTCAGGTTTCCATATAATTCAAAAGCGGAAAAAAGTAATATGTATAATTTTTACATTTTCATTAGTATATAT
>JAOUZG010019129.1:98237-119123 GCA_026289955.1 Argiope argentata
TTTTTTCAGATAAAATATTTTTAAAAAAATCGTTTCATATTTGTATTTTTCTAATGTTTTAAAAATACCACATTAACAATTTTTTAGCTGTGTGTGACTTATTTAAATTAGGATAGAAATAAATTAAATGTAACTTTAGCATATAATTTTCTAAATTTGTTTTCACAAAATTTTTAAAGCATTCTTAGATTCCATTGTACGTACATTTAAGGGGCGTCTATTATAACAGTCATTCTAAAATCTTTTGTAGCATTTAAATCATATTAGCACGAAAAAGTTTTGTGCATTATTATTCAGATTTAATTGTTTTTTTAATATTTCTATTCTTTGGTGTGAAAAGTAAAAAAAGTAAGAACTCAGTTTTAAAAAATTATGAAAGGTCGTCATTTTGATCTTTATTTTGGAAATTAATTATGTAGATATGTCACTGATCAAACACCCTTTTTCCCTTCAAGAAAATTATTCATTTGCTTGGAAGAATTATACACTATAAAATTATTTTGTTATAAATTTGTTTTTATAAACATACTTCTAATAGCTTAATTTTTAAATAAGTTTTGTTAGTGTATCACTAAAACACTAGATGGCAGCACTACCTTTTTTGTCTGGAGTATTTTTGTATTGAGTCCTTCCCCGCGATCGACTACTAGTGCATGGTGCCCTGCACTTTACCGTGTTCGTCAAGAGATAAGGCCTCAAGTGCTGCTTCGTGACGTCATCTAAGATTAGTCTCTGCCGATCCGGGAATTCCAAACTCCTGCATTATATGTTTTTTCTGCCTTTTATTTGGGGATTCACTTCCTTTTATCTTCAAAATTTGTTGGGAATTTCATTTTAAGTTCAAAGGAGATATTCTAAAATCATATTTCCTTTTTGTTGATTTTAAAAAGGCTAACTAAAAATAAATAATAACTTACCAAAAAATAAATAAACTTTTTGAAAAATGGGTCTATCTTTAATATTTTGATAATTTAAAGAAAAAGGAGTATTTTTAATCTTTTAAAGTTAAAAATTGGGATAAAAGTATGTCTTTAGAATATAAATTGCAAATTGCCCATACATTAAAAAAAAATTTGCCATTTTTTTTGAAGATGAAATATAATAAATTTATTCAATGTCAATTACTAAATTTGACAAATAAAAATTATTATCTATATTTGTTCTGTTTCATTTTTAAAAAAAATATTTATTCAGAGAGATTATTTACAAATGTGATAAACAAATTCAAACTATTGGCTAATAATAATCAAAATCAAATAAAAGAGAAAGATCTTGAAGAAAAATAAGTATTTGCTTACATTACCTCCTTAGATGTTAGTTTACAAATTGCAAGATCATGACATCCTTGCAAACTCTATCACTCCCCATGTCAAATGTTATGTCTTAAATAATGCATAAGTGAAAAATTTTACAATATAATTTTACGAACTAAAAACATCTTTGCATAATTTTAGATTTTCACATTGATTTCACTATAACCAGCATTTCCAAATTTTTTCTAATGTCAACATTCTTTTTTCCCTCAACAACACAAGTTTTACAATGACAATCAGTTGATATAGCCTTTTTACTGAAATTTCTAATATATATATAAAAATTATACAATGTACTTAAATTTCTCAAAAAACGGAAGTTCAAACATAAAACATAAAGATTTCTTGTAAATATTGTTAAGTTTTTAGCGTAGTGGGTTCAGATAGAAGGGACTTTACTTGAGGACAGCACAAACAAATTTATTTACAGCTATTTACAGAATGACTTGATAAGAGAAAACTTTAGATAAAAACAACCCAGCAATCAACAGTCACTGAGTAAATACAAGCCTTACGCACAATAAATAAAGACTGCAAAACAGATATCGTATACCACAGCAAACAGTAAATCACAATGAGCTCAATAATAATCAGCTAGCTACTATTCCGAGAGGAAAAACTCCCTGCCGAATCTACGGCAGCCCGTCCCTTATATAGCAGAGCGAGCGAGCATGCGAAGCAACGCGGCACACCGTGAACTGTCTGGTGGCTATCAGAATATTCCCCTCGCTAAATATACTCGGCTGGCGCGAAGCTCCTTGTGAAAAGTCAACAACGTTTTCTCCAGCACGCGTTCTCCCGCTTCTAACAATATAATCTTTGACAAATTGTCTTTACATTTCACAAAAATCTATGTATTATAAGAGAATAAAAATTCACTAACCTTTCAGAAAGCCAGAAATTTCTGCTCTGTATATGTAGATGTTAAAAGAAATGATAATATCCTAAAAGACTAGAGCAAGTGAAAGCCAGATATGCCTGGTCTATCACTTAAGCCAAACCATTGGGACATTTCTTTAAGCAACATATAATACATAAAATAGAATATGTAACTTAAAGTATCATATGTATAAAAGAAACATTTACATAAAAGCTATACTGTAATTTCTTACAAAATAGACACGTATCTTCTACATATGAAATAATGTTTGTGCAAAGAAGTTACAAAAATCAGTTTATTGTATCAGGAATACTAAATTTTGCCAAAACCAAGAACAATATCTTAAACCATGGAAAATTTCAATTCCTTTATTGTAACTTCCAAATTTAAACTAGGCAAGCAAAATTTAAAAATTTTTAGACATCATTTATAATAATAAAGGAAAATTACTTTAGAGTTTGAAGAAACCGACTTTTTTTAAATTTTATTATTATTATTATTATTATTATTTTCGGTTTGCAGTTTGCTTCCTACGTTGATTTTTTTTCTTTACAGTAATGATTTAAGAAATATTTGTAGATGACCACAGTAATATTTTGAATTTTTTTTCTTCTCTATGTTTATTATTACAATAATGTTCACATAAGTTTTCAGAATTTAAATAATTTTCCGATAGTCCCAGAGCAGCCTTTCTTGATTTTCCAGATGCAATTAAATCATCTTCAAAATTAAAACAAAGTTTTTAAATAATAATATAATTGTGCACAATAGCCTTAACTACATTTGGTGTAGAATAAAGGAGCTGGCTCCAATCTAAATTTAAAATAAACCCAGAACATTTATAAATTTCAATTGTCTTATCTACTGTTAAATTACTTTTTTATTTATTCACATTTTAATTTCTTGACAACAATAAACACACAATGTAGGTTAATGCACCTGAAACCTCTCTATCTTCTATATCCTCATCATTGATTTGAATATTTGGTCAAAATGGGGGGGGGACCCTACGTTTTTTTTTTTTTCACTTACGTCGCCAAAATCTTGTAAATTATTATTTCTAATTAAAACTTGAACCAAAAGTTTTGGAAGATATGCCTAGTTTTAATAAAGAACATAACCTAATCTTTTTTCGGTTACAAACAGTTGCCTCATAGATATATGATAATTGCCACCTGACATTTGTTGTTACTTTCAAGGCAGCATGTGTTTCATTCGACAATCCACCAGTTATACATTTCTTCCCATTTATTGAACCAATGTAAAAACTTGTCAAGAAATTGAACTTTTCCCATCCTTAGTCATGCCTGAGAGTGGCTGCTTAAATTTATTATTTTCCCTTAAACCCACATTAGGGGATTTTTAATTCATAATCTTTTACCAAGTCAGCATTATTTTAATTAACTCAACTGTATCAGCAAAATATAGAATTCCATATTTATTGCCAACTCCTGCAATACCCCAAAGTGTGGTCATTAAAAACCTGCAACGCAAGATTGGCACTTTTTCTCTCAAGAATTGAAGGCGATAAAGCTTTTAATTTTAATTTACAGTTATGTTTAACTAAGTTATTAACATCAACATTATGTAATTTTCTAATATAAATAATGATTTATAAAAAAAAATTATTTTAGTTACCACTAACTTTAACACTACAGTAAATGTAAAATTAGTTTTCAAAGATTATAAAAACAAAAACATAATAACTTCAAATTAAAACAATGATTCATTGTTTACTTTTGATTTAGTTTGCAGGTAAAATGAACAGAAACCAGCAATATGGTTTAAAATTAAATAATAATAATAATAATAATAACAAAGCAATACCTAAAAAATAAGTGTCTTCTATCTGACATAACTGCATTATATGCAAATTACATTAATTAAATTAAGATATGAAATACAGAAGTGACTCTTATAATATAGTTGAGAACTTTTGAAACTATTTTTTAAATTAAGAGTTGATTTCCTTATTTAATAATTTAAAATTAGTGTTTAATCTATAATAATAAAGTCAATACTGATATTCAAAATAATAATGCTCCATTTCTTTTTACAATGGAAACAAAATTTATAGAAATTAGGTGAAATGGATTGTAGTATTTAAAATTGCAATATTTAAGATATAAATTTCTTACTATTCTTACAAGGGGAAAGTAATCTGAAGATTATAGTTCTAATGAAAGAAAATAAAAGATGTTAATTTCGATCAATAGTGCGCTCGAACATATTACTTGTACATTAGCATTCTAAACATACATTAGCCCAAATTCCAAACTATTAGCATATCAAACTTGATTATAGTAAGCCATGTATATTGCACAAAATAAATATACAGCAATAAATTATATGAAAGATTCAGTTATCAAACAGAGTAAAAATAATTCAAAAAGAAAATCTCATTCGAACTAGATTCTGTTAAAAAGTAAGACTTATTTCGATACCTTATTTTTGAAGAAAATAAGAAGTGAACACTATTTTTAAGTTATATCATGAAACAGGTATTTCAAGAATATATTAATAAAATTGATGAAATAATTAACATACCTTGCATTTTTTACTGGATTCAAAAGCCTTTCTGTGAATGGCGGCAATCTACCGTTTTCGCAGCTTCCCATCTTTCGGGAAATTAAAAATTGAAACCTTGAACCCAGTTTTATAATTTCCTCTGCAATCTGGGTACACAACAAATAAATGGCATTTTATAATCTACAAAATTAGTGATAAGAAAAACGCAAAACAAAATTGCTAAGATTGTACACTTAATCAAAGCGGGAAAAGAACGAAACACGAGTTAGAAGAAAGAATCATGGGAAGGAGCCTAAAGCCGTGTTCTTACGACCTGCCGCCTCACCGATATGGTCATAAATTTGACATTAGACCCACTGGGGGACTAGACTCCCCCGTCACCTGTGGGCCGTCTGTAGACGTCGGAAATGTCCGCAAATGTCGGCAAAAAGGACAAACATTAAAGAGCCGGAAAGCTTGTTTGGGCAATGGGTGGGGATAAAATAGGGGATGGGTGGGGATAAAATGAACTGAGGGGCAATTCGTTTTTTAGGTCAGATTGTTTTAAGTAGCCATCAGAAGTCAGTCGAGTTTTTGAAGATTCATATCAATGGAGTGGGGAAATGAAATCGTTATTGAATTTTTGGATCTTTATGATGCGAAGCCAATAATATGGAATCCACAACATCAACGCCACAAAGATCGGGCCCAGGTACATGATTCCTGGAGAAAATCTAGAAGAATATGAGCATTGAATGCTCGTTAAATTTATTTTTTAAAAAAGAAAGAAAATTTGATGTCCACTCTTAGAAAGCTGGCCATGAAAGTGAGAGAGAGTGTAAGAACTGGTTCTGAAACTGAAGAAATTTACAAGCCAGAATGGTTTGAAAAAATCCAATCATTTCTTCATTTTATTTATACGCCAAGGAAAACAAATACTTCTGAGATAAAAAATTCATTGTCTTTTCTTATTAACTTGTTTTAGTTTTTTTTTAATATTTGAAGTGACTCTTGTTTAATATTTGTTTATTAATTTAACTATAATTTAATTGTAAAGTAGTTAATGATTATCTTAACTAAAAAGTTTTATATTTAAATTGAGATTTCAGAAATTAGTTATTTACATCATCCTATGTAATGAGTAAAGTTATAAAAACTGCAGAAAAAATTATTTAACAATTGAATTGGTATAATAGAAAATATGAAGTTTCCTTCATTATAAGCATAATTTTTTCCAAGTAATCATTCATAGATGTTGCAAGAATATTAGCATATTTTAACGTCTAAGAGAAGAAATTGTAATTTAACACTTACAGGGGAGGGTCATTAAAAGTTTGCTCAAATTTCATATGATATATGCAGTAATTATGAATATTTTAGGTTAATAAACATTTTTATTCATGTTTTAGTTAATTTAAAATAATAATAAAAAAATTAATTACATATTGAAAACAAAATATATAAATTATATAGCATATATATAAATAATAATAAATAAGGACTATTGCAATTTAATAGAAAATATCACAAATCTTTTATTGTGACATAAGATTCGGTTACACAGTTTCTTAATTACTTACTTATTTTCCAAACTGATTTTATTTTATTAACAATACCTATGTTGCCAAGATAATTTCCTACTCTTTGTAAAATAATCAGCAAAGGAGTTTCGAGTAGCTTTGGCTACTTCTCCTGATTTTCGAGCCGCTTTTCTCAAAGGCATGAAGGAAGTCATTTCATTTTGATTTCTCCATGATCCGGAAACAACTTCTCCATCCACTTCGATATCAAATGTACTTGGTGGAGAGTAGGATGATGTTGAAGAAGGACGTTTTCTCATAAAGTTGTGCAATCCGAATGAAGCATATATATATATATTTAAATTTAACGTTACCCTCTAAAGAAATATCAAACACCGACCCAGAGCTCTGGAAACGATGCGAGAAGAGAAGCTGTTTTCTTCAGACGACGGGTCATTTGACCGACAAGGCAAACGGGGTGCTGTCACGAAGGGGAGGATAACAGTTTTATGGCCTTATCTGTGAAGACCACAGGTCGTAGGGAAAGGGGTATGGCACAAAAGGGAAGGGAATTTTATGAGGCAATTACAGTTCGCCGGGAAGTTCAAGTGGGGGAACGAAATCCAAACTAGTTGCTGGTATAGGAGTTGTAGAGGTTAATAGAACGTTTTATTAGATTAGATTTTAGTAAAATATTTTTTCCATTTATCAGAATTTATTAATTTTTACTTTCATTAGTTATTTCATTTTATTCCCTTTAACATTATAATTAAAATCTTGTGCTTCGAAAATTTATTATTTACCAATTCTGTCAAGATCTTCGTGCCATCAAAATAAATAATTTTATATTGTTTCATACTATTCATTTAATTTTATTTCAATTTTATTATGCATGAATCTATCATTGTAGCTACCATTTTAATTTGAATACATTTTTAATTTAATTTTGCATTAAATTGCTCTGCTGCATATAATTTACAAAGGAAGAACGATGTAACAATTTTTCCAATTTAAGAGATAATTCTTTTTATTGGAAAGGAATTCGTTGTCTTTGAAGGCGTTTTTATTGATATGCAATTCCTTTGGAACACAGTATACAGGTTGACTTTGGCGTGAAATACCTTCTTATCAGTTATTTTTGTGGTTTTTCTATTGTATCCAATATACAAGCAAATATGCATATATGTGTAAATTTATCAATATATATATTTTTTACACATATATGTGTTTTATAAATATATATGTGTAAATTTATCCATTATTTTAAAGAGTTTCGAACAGTATAAAGTTATTTTCTTTTTTGTGTATTAGGTTTTGGAAATTACAGCTAAAACTTATGGTATTTGCCTTGTATTATCTTATTTTACCGTTATTGATTTCAGCTTTTAAAATAATGCATAACTTTCATAAATTTATGAATGGTATTTATCCATCAATTGATCTGTCTCTGTTTACTTTCCTGAAATAGGCAATCTGAGGAAAATTATATGTAACAATGGATGCTATTTTAAATATTTATTTTAAGGTATAATACTATCAGTGTTTGTGACATTTTTAAGAATTTGTAAAGGTTTCCAGATGATAAATCTGTTAGTTACATATTAATTTAAGATTGAATACTTAAAAGAAGCATTAAGATAAATGTAAAGTAATAATTATTCATTTTTAGCAGAATAAGTTAAACATAAATTTAAGAAAACAATATGAATCGAAAAAAAAATAGCAATCAAATGTACAGATTTCACCTCAATAACTTTATTATCTTTAAAATCTGAAAAAACTGACAGTTTAAAAGTTAAATATAACAGCTATGAAGTAAGAATTTTTTAAAAAAAATACAAAAGTAATACAAAATCTTCTTTCCATTTTCTTTAATTCTTTAACATTATTAAAAAAAAATTCTCTCACAGAATTTCAGTTTATGATTTTCAATTCCATTCGATCTCGTGAGCTGTTGATCCTTGAGAATTGCAAATGCTGAAGGAACAAAAGTGATTTTTTCTCTTTTCAACATTTTCGTATAACAAATGATAAACAATTTTTTAAATGTATTTTTAAAACGAACTTGCGGGAGAAATGTTTTTCAGAAACAAAATCTATTATAACGAATTATTTTTTCCAATAGCTTTCGCTTGAACATGCAAACAAACAAAATTTTCAAGTTCTGAGATGAGACAACCTTTGGTAGTTTAACTCTGAATGCTGATTGGGTAATAACCTTTTGGGCGTGTAAGGTGCACCGCTCCATCTAACCGCTACTGGCGTCCACCCCCTTTTCGCTTTACGTACACTAATTCAGTGCTCGAGAATATAATGTATCTAATAGCACCTTGTAATGATCAATTCTAAGATTTCTTTTAATTATTATATAAATAATTGAGAAGAGATCCTTCAGTTTTAACAGAGGCATCAACAATGTCTTGCCGCATAGTTCTCCGTTGTGGTGAAGAGTGCTAAAATTACTTCTCACAGCAAGTCGGTAAGAATAAAATTGTTGTTATGTGTTTCGAGTGTATTTTTCGGATCTTTCTTCGTCAAAACGTTCCCTATTTACTTTAAACTTATATTTATATTTATTTCATTATTTATATTCGCTGAGAAATTTTTCTTGTAACTGTCACCCGCAGTATAAATACTGATGTCTCGATTAGCAGGTGATTCACCATTACCTCCAACAAATATCGCTGCAATTTCTGTTTTTATAGTACGTTTGTTATATTTACGTGTATTTGAATTTCAAGTCTCCGTGTGAATCCTGAATGGACGGATTGGTTGCTCTCAACATGGAATATAATCTATGTTGATCCTTCATTTCTAGCCATGCGTTTTTCTGGGTTTCATTAGTATCAAGCACATATAACTAACTGGCCGTAATACTGTTTGTTATGGTCACTATATAAAGGACAAATCATATGGTCTATTTGACTGGGTATTCTATAGAAATATTTCTTTGTTCTAGGAGGAGGTTTAATTTGAGCTCATATAGAAGCAAAGGCTAAAGCAGAATTACAGTCATTTATATTTTCTCCTTTCGATTGAATCACTAATTAGCAAGTCTTCTAGTATTTCCGGTGGATTAAAAGGATGTTCCTAAACAATTCTTTTGATCATGATTAAAAAAAATTGTGTTTGCCATTTGAATTTACATCTTTTTCCCAGTAACGTGCCTGGCAAAATGAACTGAGTCCTGACATAGCCCAACAACTAATTTCATATAGCTCGGAAACTTCGCTCAGTAGATAAAAAGGTTCAACCATATCTCGTTCATTACGGCTGGATCTTATTATGAACAGTTCTTGAGATTTTTCAGTAGACCTGTCTTCTTTTTTTTCGATGATTACTTCTTAAAATTGATATGGCACGACTTAAACTTATCCAAAAAAATTCCGTTTTTTTTTTTTTTTGTTGTTAAATTATTCTAAACCGATTCAAGAGTAGCGTCCACTTGAAACCTTATCAAACCACGAGTTGATACTCGTGGACGAGGCCGAAGAGCTGCCAAACGGTGATTAACGAACTCGCCATGATTTGAGTCCACTAAATATAGATTATCAACTCTTTTCTAAATAAAATACCTTATTCCGGTCCCTGCAAGAGTAAAATGGAGTCAATTTATTTCGATATTTTTGTGATGTTATTTTGATATTGTTACTTTATTTGATATTGATTTGATATTCTTTGTTTGTGATTAATTTTTCATATCGATTAATTTAAATCTTCGGATATTTCATCAACATTTTATTTGATTGATTTACAAGAAAGAGTTCTTCAAAAGTTCTTTTTGCTTGATTTTTTTTAAAATCATATTTCAATTTGGAAGAGCACAATATTTTAAAAACTCTTTGCAATACTTCCCTTTCTCGAATGCTTTCAAAATTAAGCAATTTTACTTAACTTGACCAGTTTTGTATTTGTGAAAATAAAAGTTTTCATTGGTTTTTCACTCGTTTACAGAAGTGCAAAAATTCCACAATTGTAAAGAATTGCAAATTAATTTATAAAATGTAAAAAATAATTTTATTCATGTTTTT
Source organism: Argiope argentata (assembly GCA_026289955.1). Taxonomy (NCBI): domain Eukaryota; kingdom Metazoa; phylum Arthropoda; class Arachnida; order Araneae; family Araneidae; genus Argiope; species Argiope argentata. The sequence continues at coordinate 108,490 of JAOUZG010019129.1, forward strand.
TTTAAAAAAAGTATAGGATTTTAAAAAAAAACTATTTTTATTTTTAAAAATATCCTTTTTGACATTGCAGAAGATGGGTAAAAAGTCGTGATTTCAAATACACCATAATATTTCTAATGTTTGTAATAATAAGTTAAAAAGCAGAATTTGACTAAAATTAAAGAATCTACTTTATTATATTGTAATAAATATCTGTTTTCAAAAAGTGTTTTAATTTTTTTAATTGAAATAAAATTTTAATATGATTAGATTTTTTTCTATATTTTTCTAGAAATTATTGCTTTTTTAAAGTTAAAAGAAAATATTTAAAAAAAACATTTCAAACAATGGTTTTTAAACAAAAACTAATTCAAAGTTTGCTATTAATGTTTTTACATTTAAATATCTAATACATTTTATAAGATGGCACTCAATGTAACTCAGCTACAGTATTTTATCGGTAGTAAATGTAATCCATAATATGATGTGTTTTTCTATTACCGATTCTTTTGTTCTATTTACTGATTTAGAGAGTTCATCAAAAAATCAATATAGAAGCGATGTTCTTTTGTGTTTTTTATTTGCTTTGTCTATACGTTTACTCACAATCAATTCATTTAAATATTTTTGCAAATATAAACATGACTAAATTTCACATTACATTGACCCTACATTAAAGAATTTATCTTCAAATAAAAATTGGGCAAAACATCTTTTCTATTACTCAATGGCATTTTGCTGCCTTATGAATCAGTATGAAATTCTAATCCATCGAAATTTGCTTTTTAAAATTCCCTTACGTTTTCACAATTAATTTGAGAGTTATTGTTCAATAACCTTCAAATCTTTTGATAAACAAAAAAAATCCAAATTTTGAAATAAGATCATTTAGATGAGGGGGTCATTATTTGATTTCTTGGGTAAAATTAACGAATGCGGTTTTATTTATGCAATTGATTTCATCCTCAATAGAGAAGCTAACGTCACTGTCAAACCCACCTGGCATTAAAAATATATGGTGTCCTAATAAAAAAATTTATCAAGCAAACATTTCTTTGCAGCATATTTCGCCGTCGTTATTTTTTAAGTTGAATATTTGCTTCCAAAGGGGCATCGATTCCTATTTTATTTACTAATTTTCTTTCTGCCTTTTTCCAAGTTTGCGAGAGATTTACGACGATTAAGAGTCCTTTCACAGATAATCAACTTTTCGTGTTTCTCTTTTTATTAAACCAGCTGGTTGTTTCTAAAGATAGTTGCGTGCTGCAACTAGAAAATGATAGACAATAAAAAGTCGCACTGTTTACTGATGAATATAATAACAAAGACGAGTTTACTCTCCTTCCTTTCATTTCCGGGTTGTTGAAAGAAACAAAAGACTTATCCTCATTTGCAGAGCTGATTTATGACATCAAGTAAGTTTATTTTGAAATGTATGAAATTAACAAAAGATAATTTTTATGTGGAAGTGTTCCGATATAATAAAAGAATATGTCACATTGCTAAATTTTATGCACATGATATTATTGAACTCATTTGCATTTGGAAATAAATCAAGTTTCTCATCTTCTATGTTACTTAAAATTCTATGCGCTGAGAATTTTTTTACTTATATTAAAGTTCCAAATTAGTATCAACCAGTTTCACGCCTCTACTATTATTAAATATTGACAATTTATTTCTTAGTTCTTTTACAAATAAATATTTCCTTTTTTTAGATTTGTGGGTATGCAATTAAATTTATAGTTTTCTCTTTTGAGGTTGAGCACTTTTTTGTTTCTTTCCTGTGTAACCTGCAACAAGATGTTATTTTCTTTCTATGAATGCAAAGATATTTAGCATTTCTTCTTGAATAAATTTAATTTTGTGTATTTCGGTTTTATGGCGAAAGTGAAAGATGTGGTCCTTTTGTGCCAAACATCTATTAGGTAGTTTTCGTGTTAAAAACTAAAGCAATCTTAGGTCTCGTAATTATGACATCTTTCTTCCTGTTTTTTTTTTTTTTGAAATCTTTGACTGTATTTTAAATAGTTTATTCGTAGATAGCTTTTATCACATAGATTACTAAAAAAATTTGAAATTTTTTTACTGCTTCTAATGCATTGGGTAATGGAACAAAATTTTTTCCATCAGACTTCAGCTTTTTGCTTTCATGTCAGCTATTTCGCTATCTCAAATGCCAACATGTCAAGGAATCCTTCAGAATTTGATTGCAAAATTATTTTTGAGAGAATTATATATGTACAAGAAATTTAACTCAAAAAATGAAGTATGAATGTCCGAAATAATGTGTCAAGTGCTAATTAAAAAAATTTTAAGTTTTCGCATTCGGGAATCTATTGTTTTTTTTATTAAATATTTGCACAACCTAATCTGATTTGCATCTTTCTTTAATTATTTTAATTGTAATTTTTGACAGCGAAGAATTTTAATTGCTCAGTTTTATTTCGTGAGACACGTTTTTTAATCCATACTATTAATTCACATTCTTCCTTGTATGTCTTGTTCAACTTTTCAATCGTTCATAAAATATTTTTTATTCATCCAACTCAAGTAAAAATACATATTTTTAAACTTCTAGTGAATGACGTTTGATTCTAAAACAGTTTTTTTTCAAATATTAATTTATTAAAAATAAAATTAAGGAAGTTTATAATATTTTATACTTGATTAGTTTGGTTTCCAACTAATAGACGACATCAAGAAAATTCTCCTCAATTTTTTTTTTCATTTAATAAAAAATAGCTAAAATAAAAATTTACATTGTTCACCTAAGTAGTAACTGACTTAAATTTTTATATTACTTGTTTTATAGTAATTTAAGATGACTAGGGACCTTCTAAGTAATTTTTTAATTAACTTATCATTGTGAAATCTCACAGAAATTAAGAGAAGCATATAAAAATTCATTAAATGAAATTTCAAAGAAATATGTTTATTTCTGAGCAATGAATAGAATTACAATGATTAATGGCCTTTAGCTTTAAATCTTGTGTTTTTGAACATAAATTCAAAATAAATGCATAAAAAATGAAGAAATTTCATTTTTAGGAATTTGAATATTTGTCGAAAAATAGATTAAATTATTTGTTTTCATATATTAAAATCACAACTTGAACAGGAAAATTGAATTCAGATATTCCTTTTTAAATAAGATAAAAAAATTATTTTCTCAATTTTTAGAGAGGTGTAAGTACTGTAAAAATTTGAACATGTCTTGAATTTATAAGAAAGTTTGAATGCCATATTTCCATTCATCGTTAAAAAAATCTCTAAATAGGGTTCAGATTTTGAAAATATAAGTCATAAATTAAATGTGTCCGATATCGTATTTTATAAACAATTCATCCAAGAAATATGAACACCATTTTCAATTAGCTGATTGATTTTAAAGAAGTATATTCCGTGCGAAGCATTTTCAAATCAATACTCATAAATGCTTTTTGACAAATGTATTGCATGTGAAATTGGAATGTTTTTATTAAAAAAATAATATATTGATTTTTTTCTGTGGCAAAACATTTAAGCCGTTTAAATTATTTAAAAAGTTGCATTCAATAGCTCAAAAATATTATCGTTAAATAACAACTCTTCCTTATTAAATGGGATTAATTTACATCTAAAAGAAATGTTAAATGTTCTTTCTAATTTCATGCTTTTGTATAAATTTGGTGAAAAAAGACGATTGTTCATCGAATTATCTTTTATAATATTCCAAATTCTTTTTCATTGTAGGGCTCCGAATTTAGTTACATATTTCTTCTTTGAGATGATTTCCAAACAGGCTTGAGTGAGTTTTTTGAATCGTAAAAAATTTGTAATTAAACTTATGCGAGCATTTTATTATAATGCATTTATAAAAGTTAAATATAATAAAATGTAGAGAAATGTGCTTTTTCATAATATTTCAATACAACATAGCAATTTTAGCCTCTCTAATTGTGAAGCTAAACACAGATTTTGCAGATTAATATGCAATTTTGTAGATATATTAAAAGGTATCGTAAGTTTTGAAAAAGGTATTTAAAAAGGCATCTTTGTTCTTGAAATTTGAACAAATTAGCTGCTGCTGCTCGACAAGAACTACAACAAGAAATAGTAAAATTATAAGGTGTTAAAATTTTAATACAATGAAACTATAGGCACAAAACTGGATGTTATAAATACTAGTTTTTCAAGCGATAAAATTTGTTCATATATAGAATTTTTGGAGAATGTATCTAGTTTAAAAGTCTGCAGATTATTGTAACGTTTTGGCCGGGGCTACTGGTGAGTTGGGCCGAAGACAAGCCAGGTCTTGGAGAAATAAAAATCTATTTATTTTCAGCTATAATACATATATATTTTTCGCACAAATACACCTTCTTGATTAAAAAGGTTACAGGATTCCACTAGGGAGAAGTGCTGTGCCTCAAATAGTCAGGTAGTCTCTCTCGTAGATGAAGACGGAGGGTGGAGTTCTTGAAACTCCCACAAGATCTGGCCCGAGGTTCGGGATTCTCTGCTTGTTGATTAACCTGCTGGATTTTGTAGAGCGTAAAGTGATGAACTGGCTGGAAGAGCAACTCCGGAGGCAGCTGTTCAACTGGTTGGAGGTATTCCCAAAGCTCGGATGAGCTTTCACACTTCAGACGAGACGCTGAAAGGTTCCGATGAACTCCACGTGGGCTCGGCTACAGGGTGAGGCGGCCTACGTACATTCCAAAATTCTCTCCTGAGAATTTTCCACAGAATTCCAAGTTGAATTCTCGCTCCAATCACCAGCTGATGCTACTCGTCAGTCTCCTTGTCAATCTCTTCGTCAGTCTCCTCTCAGATCGCTTTTTCACACCGTTTTTTATCTCGGTTTCAGAAACCGGCCCTTGGTGGCAAATGACCAATCAGCATCATTCCCGAAGTTTTTGATCACCTGGCCCAAGTTATCTCTCCAATCACAAGAGAGGGGTAAATGGCGTCTAACCAGGAGACATCTTGGTCCCGTCTAGTCTGCAGTTTTCCCCTTTCACAAATTCCTGGTTATCTATCGTTGTTTCCCGTGAGAAAGCAATTTGATATCTTCTCACCTGTTATCTATATGAAACCGCCGCATCCGTTATCGATGGTTGTTCCCGTGGGAAGCAATTTGATTCTACTTGTTATCTATGCGGAAACGTCACATTATATAGAGAATTTTAAAAAATGATTTACATATTGCGGACAATCATGGGATAGACTAATTTTTTTATTTAACTATTTTATTTATTTACCTTATTCAAAATATCAAAAGAAACTTTGGTGCAATTGTTTTCTTATGTCTATTAACTATGTATTGCATTCAATGTTAAAGTATTTAGAATAAGCACTCAGAAGAAAAAAAAAGTCTTCCGTATTTTATTAAACTGAAAATTCTATCTTCTAATTTTAAATTTTTAAGAATTAATTAAATGATAAAATTAGTATAACTAAATTAAGGTTCAAATTTCGAATGGTTTTGATAAAAGATCTTTTATCATTATTTTTTTAAATATTCCTAATTTTAATTAAAATTTCAGATCACACTAGACAATAGAAGGGGAAATAAGGGATCTTATGTATTAGATAAAAAAAATTTATTATCGATTGAAAGTGACAGTGTTTGGTTTAAACATTTATCAACTTCATATTCAAAGTAACTCCATGATAACAATAAAACCATATTTAGAAGATAAATAAATATAAATTCGGGACATTTAAAAATTTAAGAATTATGTTTTGCAATAGTGTGCTTATAAATTAAAAATATACAGAGTAATCAAAAATACCCGGAAACTTTCAGATTTGCGCACTATCCAAATATTTCAAGATAGGCTATATTCCTGCAGAACCATGCATTTCAATTATTCAAAAAAAATGCATTTTAATTTTAAATTTGCCTTGAAAATTCAATAAATAGAGCGTATAAGATACTGACTAAAAATTCATGAAGAAACAAAACTTCTGGTTTCATTTCCCAGAAATCAGTTCTTTCATCAATAATTTCACTTTCTTTGGCATTAATTTTGTGCATTGTTATACATATAGTACTTGTACAGTTTTTAAAATATAAATATTTATTTAAAAATTGAAATGTTTCAGCAAGTTTTTTTGGTATTAAAATGCATAGTTTTAAATTCAAAAAGCCGAAATTCTTATAATTTATGACAAAGTTTTATTGCCATTGAAACATTGATGAAAGTTTCAAATTAATATCTATTCTCTGTCCAAGTGAAACAAAAGGCTTTTCTTCTTAAATTTCTAGTCAGTACCTTAAATAACTTCATCACCAATTTTTTATGGTAAATTTAGAATTAAATACATGGTAAATTTATAATTAGTACGTAGTTCATATAAGCTCTAAAACAGTTTGTTGAAACTTTTTGGAAGTATTTAGAAAAATGCATAAATCCACAAATCTCGAAATACTTTTATCTCTTAGTAAATAATAAACTGGTATTTTTAAATGCTTTAAAAATTGGTTTTATCCCTAAATTTGTAAATAAAAACTTCATAAGGTGATTAAGATTCCTTTCATTGTTCATTTCATTTATCCAAAATCCTATTTTCCATTATTATCCATTTTTTAACAATTTAATTGAATTTCTTTTTGTAACTTCTCACTTTTATTTATTTATTTATTTTACATTTTAAAGAATGTTAATTCAAAAATTCTCTTTCCATCATCAGTCTAAGTTTTGTTTGCTAGTAGACAATTCTACGAGCATAAAAATCACTTTAGCAACAAAATTTATCCAAGAATCTGATTTAGCATAGTCATCAATTAAAGGCAGACAAAAATTTTCTAACATCTTACCACAATAATTTTGCACTTAAATACCGTTAGAAATATTTTTTTAATTATAGAAAAGTTCAACAATTTAATGAAAACTAATTTTTGGTGAGAAGAAAGAAGAAATTAAAATTTTTGATATTAAACTAGCTTTTTTTTCTTTAATCGGAACGGAAACGCTCCCTTTTCTATTTTTAAAGATCATTTATAATTTTTATCCGTCTCAGTTATAAGATTCTCAACGATTTTTTTTTTATTTTTATGATGACTATATTTTTGATATAGAATAGACGGATCTCTTTTTAATGGAAAACAGAAATAAGGAGGATAACAAAATCGCGAAACATATTAAAATCAATCTAAAAATAAGTAAATAGCTAATTAAGCAATTCTTCTTGCCTTTTTCTTTATGAATTTTTTGCTCGATAAAAAACGTGTAGAATTTCTAATTATGACGTTTTGCTGGCAGACACACGAAAATAAATATTTTCTGAATACCCTGGGAAACAAATTACTTGATTATTTTCCCTGTTAAGTGTCAGTTACTTTTTTTATTATTTTATAGAAGTGAGCTAGTTCAATTTTTACATTGATGACTTTTATACGAAATTTCTTTACGGGATAAGAAATGAGTAGAATTTCTGTTTAATGCTTTGTAAAGGCACACGAAAGAAAGTCATTTTTTTTTAGTTTAAAGTATTTTCTGCAAACCTCGGAAGCAACAAGAATTCAACCAATAGGATTTGAGGTTATTTTATGTACGAATATCTCTATAATGCTCATAAAACAACGCTGTCTTTACATTACCTTTTTTTGAACTAATATAACCAATTAATAGTAAATTCGCCATCAACAAAACTTAGGAAGGAGTGTTTTAGCTGTCCAAATCACAAATATCGCTGATCCCCAAAACTTGATTATTTTTTCCCTTGTTAAACGTTAGTTTATTTTTCACTTTATAGAAGTAAGTTATTCAATTTTTTTAATGCTGGTTTTCCCATTGAAGTCAATTTTAAAATGCGACTATAAAAAAAGACAGAATTGTCATTTACAAATCATCCGAAACCCAAAGACAACGACTATCCAGTAACCCCATTCTACTGCCTTGCAAGAAAGGATTTATGAGGTTTTTTTAATTTCTGATTTGTTCAAAGGGCTTCTAGAAATCTTCTTAAGCAATTTCCCGTAGACGATTTGAACAGCAAAAAGGATAAAAAAATTTATATCGCCACCTTTGAATTTTAGTTTAATTAATAGAATTTGTAAGGAAAATAAATTTTTAGGATTAATTTCCTAAAAATTAGAATAGTTGGGTGATTTAAAAAAAAAACACGAGGAAGAAAATACTAATCATTTTTCTTTTCTCAATTTAAGAACATTATTAATTATTAAGATATTTTAGTGGTGTTTTTTTAATATTCAAACTTATTTTTATATAATACTTTTTTTATTCCCCTCTCCCTTCATTTTATTTTTTCCTATTTTATTTAAATATTTTTATTTCATTCCAAATTTTAAAATACGCCAAAATGCTCATGGAAATAAAAGATAATTAGTTAACATTTTCATGTTCATGAACATAATGTTGTACATGAGTGTTGAATAGTTTTTCATTGCATTTATATTAATTATAATATATAATGGCATACTTTTTTCTTTTATTTAAACATGATAAGGTCTTTTCAAAAAATGTTAATGCATTAATCATATCCTCCGTAGTATTTGTCATTATTGTTTTTATCATTTCGGTGTTACTATTTTTCGTCTCTTTTTGAGTTTTGAAATAGTAAATTGAATGATTAATTTTAATTAATATGCATTCCAATTTTTAAAATTTAAAAGTATATTTAAATTAAATTTGCCAATAATGCAATTAAAATAAGAATTAATATGTATATAATTCATATACAAAATTAAGTTTCATCAGAATTTGAATTCACGATTTATTAAAACTGCTTAATTTTACTTGTTAAAGTCATTATTATGTCGTTTTCCTTTTTTAAATGAAAAACTAAAGCTGTTGTTTAAATCAGAAGTAAAAAGGTTATGTTTAAAAATTTTTGTATTGAAAAAAACGTAATATTATAAATTATATCTATAAATATAAACATGCAGACGACATCATTTGGGTTTTGACACACTTATTAAAGGGGTTTTAAGACGCAATTAATTTCTATCTATTTTTATTCAAAAGAAAACGAATATTTTTATTGAATAAATTGAAATGTCCTTTTATTTGAAGTCGTTCTGATCAATAAATATGTTAAAAGATGCTATTTATATTTTAGAATAGCTAAAAAATAAATAATGCTTTCACAAATATTGATATGCTTTGGACGATATATCGCGATGATGAAGTTTCGTCATCGAATTTTAGAGCATTCTATATCCATTTTCGACTGCCCTCTGTTAGTAGCATGCTAATATCAAAAGCATAGAAATAGGTTAATAGAATTTTAAAGTTTAAATACTTATTTATGCAGGGTTTAAGCGCGTTTTTCAAACCGTCCCTAAAAAGCGACACAGTGTATTAATGGGTTAACTGGTACCATTTCATTTATTAATTATAATACTTCGCAAGTGCTTGATATCTAAAGTTTTGATAAATATCTGAATAGGGATGAGTTTGTTCACTCGCTGTTGCATACTGACCCTCAAACGATCACATACCAATCCTCCTAGGTTTGCTGCGCAAATCTAGTACACTTCACACACTGTAATGTAATAAAATCAATGTCTCAGTGCAGTGATGGTCAAAAATAAAATATTATAGTTAATTCATTTTCTCACAATACCTTAGTTCAAATCAAAACTAAATTAAGCATATTAGATGTGAAAAAGGTATTTTTTTAAAAAATTTTGTAATCATTTAGAAAATGAAAATTGTGAAGATGCAAAATGCAAGTTTTAAGATTATATAAATATAATTCTTAAAACAAATTATTTATATTTAATGATAAAGAGCTGCTGGTTTAGTAAAATATTTACAGAGACTTTTTCCATCTTTAATTCAAAAAATCTATTCATGGAATAAGGCTAAAATAATCCTTCATTGGGTCAAAGAATAATCGAAGATTTGGAAACCTTTTTTATATCCAATAGAGTGGCTCAATTTTATATCCAATAAAGTGCAATTAATAATTCACCTAAAATGTTGGTAGTAGTGTAATCCTTCCTAAAATCCAGCTAACTTTACTAAGAAAGCAGAATCATTCTCTGGTATATTGGTTAACATATTTTCTTATCCGATACAGTTGCGACCTATTTATTCAATATTCACCAAATCTTTTGGATGGAATTTATGATGAAGAAACAACTAAATTGCAATTACGAGGAATTGCAGTAATCGACACAGTGGTAACATTTGATAGTAATAATTATTGAATTTCCGACAGTATTGACATTAATAAATGTAGCATTCTTGGTAAATAGCTGCGTGTTACCGATTGGGTGAGGGGATTTGCCTGAAACGCTAAGTATAATTCATTAAAAATTAAGCCGACTTCTTTGTGCTTCAAAACTTCAAGAAGCTTCTTGTTCTTGGATTAAGGCTGCTCAACTAAAGCATTTCGAATTTGAAACTAATCAGCGCCTCTCCAAAAGTATTATCTCTAAAAGAACTTATATATATAATCTAAATCATAAGCTTGATGACAAGCAATTACTGCTACATCACTTGCAGTTTCCTAATACAGATGCAAAGGTCAAACATTACTGGCTTCTTCCGAACAACAATCAAATGTTGAAAATTGCTCATATCGAACGCTCATTTAAAATAAACCATTTAGGTCTTGAAGTTTACTTTAACGCATTAATGGGATTATTTTGAATTGTCCAAGTAGGCAATTCATAAAAAATTATTAATGTCTGT
>JAOUZG010019129.1:119523-130724 GCA_026289955.1 Argiope argentata
AATGGAAACCAGATGGTAGCTTCACCACATCCTGACAGAATTTAAAAACATTTTCCTTTTGTTGCGTCAGATGTGAAAATTGAGGAACTTTATTTTATGCATGACTCTATTACCAAATGCTATTTAATAATATTTACTTGTGCTGTCTGTAGAGCAATTCATTTGCAATTAATTCTTACTATGAATATTGATTCATTTTTATTAGAGTTTAGAAAGTTCATCTCTCTTGGAAGTTTATGTTTTATGTTATATTGCAAAAACTTTTTAAAAATGGAAATATTGAATTAAGTAAATGGTGAAACTGTATCTATAATCCTGGAGAAGAATTTATGCTTTTTTCAAAAAGCATTGTTTGAAAATTTATTGCTAAAAAGAGGCCTTGGTGAAGAGGTTTATGAGAAAGGCAGATAGATATAGTTTAAAGAAGATTAATGGTAAATAAACAATTTCTCTTGAATAATTAGAAATTATATTTTTAAAAACGGAAACCATAACTGTACAACAAACCATCACAACTTTCACCATTCAGTTCTTCGTTTTTAGCAGGGAAACGATTAATTTATTTATTTGTTATTCATTCTAATTATTTAGGAATTTAAATATAAATAGACATTTATTGATAAAAAGATTTAAATAACAGCAAACACCTTTTATTTTTTTGAAAAAGCGTAGGAAGGAATATTCCTTAGTTTACGGTCAGTTTATATCTCTCCACTACTAGGTAAGATTTCATCATTTAAGGCGAATGACTGTTTTAATTAATGATGAAGGATATCTCTGAAACGCAAGGATGATGAGTATAATTTTTGGACTGTATTTGGAACGAGATGAAAATGTTCATTTCCTTCTTTTTAAAACTTCTAAAAATAACATAAAATGATCAATCTACTTTATTTTTAATCTTGGAATAAATACACAATTATATAAATTTATGCGAAATGCCAAGTGCTAATTTTTTTCTGTAGTATTGATTTTGTTATTTAATTATATAAGAATGTTTTACAAGATTTATCTTTATATATTTATGATATAATATTGTTTGTATTTTCTATTATATAAATTTTAATTGGAGTTTAAGTCATGTGAGTTGATGTTTGCAAAGTTAAAGATTCCTGTTCTTCCTGGTATCGGGTGTTGAACATCTACTTTATGTAAGCCTTGCCTGACTTGACGGATGTTTAGATGGAAGACAGCGAAGTTATCTAATTAAGCAAATTTTCTGTACATAGTGTATATAATTTCAAATTACTTTTAAGGATAAGTAATTGGAAAGTAATTTGAAATTCACGAGTCATTGGGCCGCATATGAAACATCTTCACAACAGAAATATTTATCTAGATATTTATACAATTATTTCTAGAATAATACAAAATTATACGATACCTTGTGGTATCTGCAGTAAAAACATTTTTTCTAGTTATTAGAAAACAACAGGGTTTTACTTTGTACCAGTTTTATAAATGAATTCAAGTAAAAATGGTTAATACCTATATCTGTATGCAAACTGATCCCGAAATGATTATTCCTTAAACCGCAGAAATCATAAAAAAACATTTTTTAAAGCAATAATTGATTAGATAGATTCTAATTTTAAATTGTCTTTATTCGATAAATGCTTCGATGATTATGAGCGGGGAACAACTAATGGTAATAAATTATAAATGAAATAGTAATAGTATAATTCAAAAAGATAATTATGGATGCTTTCTATAAAAATATAAAATATGAAGATATTTAGGGACACAAATATGAAATGAAAACAATTTGTGATAGCCAAAAACTATACCCAATTTTGATTAATTATGTCTCTGTTAACGTACTATTTTAAATAAAAATAGAAAAGAAAACATTCCTTATTATTAAGCTATTTTTTCTTAAAGAATGTATAACTTTGCAAAGTCGGGTTTTTCAAAACACCAAGTAACAGACTTCTTCGCACATCAGTAATATTAAATGACATCTGCTGAACGAACACCATCTTTCGAATAATAAACCTTTTCTTCCTTCCCCCAAAATGATTTGATTACTTATTGGATTAAAGAAATTAAATATTCAGCGAAATATGTACAAAAAGTATATACATATTTACTTTTATATATATAATTAATTAGTATAAGCATATTCACAACATATTTTATGTATAATTGATTCAATCATCTTACATCTTACTAAGCTTTCTCGATAATTTCTATAAAATACCATTACACTCACTTATAGGCTATATATTATAATATACAGTATATATAATTCCTTGAAAATTACCGATGTGTTACTGTAGCATTTCACTTATATATTCCTTGAAGTATTTGCCAAGCACAGATAATACCTGAAAAGCTGATTTTCAGTAAGAAGAGCTGTTTTCAGATCATTTTGAAAAGGCATGGTTAAATGAAATGAGTTGAGGTTAATAAGAAACATGACTAAAACTTTTTCACAATTTTACTGTGACGGAGTGTAAGGAAACACGTGACTATCCTACCGCACGTCCTCTCCTCTTACTGATTATAACGACATCGCTATGACAATTTTACTTTGAAAAATAAAAGAAAGTTTCTTGGAAATAACCCTTTACTAGACTTTGAAATATATATTTACAATACTTCACATATTATTTCTGTTTGTATTTAAATATTCTTACTTTTGCAGATAAGTTTTTCGTTTAGCCAAAATATTAAACATTACGTTTTCACGTAAATTAAATATACTTTAGAAAGAAAATTTTAAGATTATTTTAAAAATCATAAAAACTCTAAAGGTAGCTTTTTTTTCATAATTACTAATTTTTAACTTCGTGAGAAATAAATACGTTAAAAACTAAAAAAACATTTTATTTAATGATAATTTTTATTTGAAAACATTTAATGTGACTAATTGATGATAACTCGGAACATTTAAATCTTGGTATACGATATTCATGGGAAAATATTTGAAGTAGTTATGCCTTGAAAATATTCTAAGAAAATTGGCCTTACCATTTAAAAAAAAAAAACTTTACTCTCCGGGCAGGAAGACAGGTTTGTTCTCGAAGGAATACAGCATTAACTGGAGTATAGTTGATCCCTCCCTGCATAAATTTAATTTTCTCTCTGCTTTTATTTGCTTTTTCTATATAAGAGATGGTAATATTGGAAGAGGATTATTTTAAGAATGGAAATGCGCAATCATCAGAATAAACATTTAATCAATATTCAAGGACGGGGACATTTCTTATGCGATATCAAATACACGTAGCAAAACTAATAACAACATAGATACTGTGTGGTAACAGCAGCAGAAATGATAAAATTCTACACAGCTGTAATCTTTTCTTTTTTAAAATTTCTTTTTCTGTTTTCTTAGTTTAAATTGCCTCTGTTTGGTAAAATTTATTATTTATTTATCATGTGTCAAAGATTCGGTTGCTGCGGAATGTTATATGGATGTATATGATTTAACTTTTAAAAACTTTCTATGTTTACTTTTTATGCCTGCTGCTTTTTATATGTTTTTAATTATTATTTTAATTGGCTGTTTTTAGCTTCTTTTTCATGTAGTGCACATACGTATAAAAGATTTTTTAAGTGACTAATCCTTTGATAGCTATAATAATCTATGGAAAATATTCGCCTTCAACTTTGGATGAGATCAGAGAAAAAATAAAGATAGAAAATAAGTTGCATAACAGCCGTAGACGAAGCCACTTCCCCTTTTCTTGAACCACCTGTCAGTGGAAATCGGAGCATTAATCTGGATTTGAATCTGGATTAACAAAGTATATAAACAACATTGCTAGATCATGCATGACATTAAGAGCAAATATATATGTTTTAATTTCTCATTTTCAGACTAAATGAACAGAAATAGGTTTATATTTTTCAAATGAATGAATCAACATACTTTCCATTAAAAGTCATACAAAATAAAATTATGAAGTCGCTTGCAAAAAAAATACACACACACACACTTTTTGACTGAGATGAAATGATTATCATTTACGCGTTATATCTGTCGTGAATTTTTATCAAGTTATTCAGACATAAAAGTTTTATCTTTTAATTGGAAACAAGCAGTTCTCTAATGACTTTTACTAATAGAACTAACTAAAACACAATACATGAAATTAATATAGTAACATTAAGTCTCTAATTTAAAACAAAATTTAAATCAATGAAATGCATTGGTAAAAAATGAACTCAGTGTTAATTATATTAAAGTATAAATAAAAATGATGTATAGCAGTATTGGTCAAACACAATCTGCTTCTATTTGATAAGGAATGGACAATAAAATACAGGATCTTGTATAAATGGTTGAAAATGTTTTGCATATAAATATTTGTAAAGTATTAATTCCTTAGTAAATACGCAGCAACATGTCATCCTAAGTTTAAGATTAATAAAGTCTTTAATCTCTATCTGGGTGAGATGTGATTGGGAAATTTTTTTATCTTTTATTCTAATAATGAGATGTAAAACACTACTTAAAAGTGGTTTCATGAAAAATGTGTCTTGATACAATAAATTGTTCACAGAAAATAGGAGAACAATATTCCAAAATGAAAATCGTCTTGACTTCAACTAAATTCTATCGATGTAAATTTATTCACTAACATATAGCAAAAACAAATCTACTGATCGAACATGGTATCTGACATAGACCTTTTACCCACTTCCCTTCATAATAAAGAAATGATAAATTTAAATAAAATCGATGAACTTATTTAAATGAATGCAATATTCAACGACGAATGCAATTTGATTTTTAGAATGTAACGTTATATGGCATATCTCGATTTCAGATTATTTGACTATTACTATTATTTGATTTTTGAATAAGGCATAATGTATGCACAGAAAATTCCTCCATCTTTTGAAATCACTACTTATAAAATTTGTATTTTTAAAATTAATGTATTTTTCCCTATGAGACCTTACCTGTTTGACATTTTAATTAATATATATTAAACTTTGATGAAATACTTTGTGAGAGAACTGCAGATAAACTTTTTAAAAGTTTAATACTAAAATATTTAAGCATTGTCCTTTCCAAATTAAAATCTTATATACTTGATTTTTACTAAGATATTTCAAATTGACATGAAATTCATTAAAATGTATGCAAAAGTTTATCAAAATCTCAAAAAAAAAACAGTTTTTGAAAAAATTGAGTAGTACTATGATTATGTAAGGAAAAAAAAAAGAAGAAATATTTTGTTTCGTATGCAGCACTACATCCTTCAAGCCAAGCCATCGGTTAATTTCATAAAAATTATCGTGATATTGGGTTCATTCGAACATTATTCGATGCCAAACAATTATCATTTTAAAGATTTAAAATCTTTTTCTGTGAGCATATTAGAGATAAAATCGGAAATAATTATAAATCAAACAAATGTTTGTAAACTTCACGTTTTGCATACAGAAATAGTAAATAACCATAACTTTTGAACTCTTTAAGAACTCGGGGGGGGGGGGGATCCCGCTAGAATCACTATTGTAACTTTTAAAAAGAAATAACATGATATACAAATTTATACTGTCTTCGTATATAAAATAATATATATCATTTTAAAAGACAATTTTAGGTCGGTTTTACATCGCAGTTATTTATGTTCTTTTTTAAATTTATATACTAGTTTTGGTAAAAAATCTGAAGCTTTAATGTCTCAAAGCAAAAAATAGTGCTTATTTATCAAAAGTAAGATGATACAATGTTTTTTCGAATAAATATGAAATAACTTACTCTTGATTCCAGTGTCATTTTTCTATTATCCGTGTTTGCTGTGAAAGTTAAGGAAAAATATAATTTGCTCGCAGAAGAGCAAAACTCGTTTGGAGCATGTCTAACTCGCTAACGTCATTGCCTTTGAACCAATCAAACGTTTCAAAAAGTACATATGACGATTTCTTTCAATAAAGTAGTAATATGTTTTAACAGATGGTTATAATACACATAAGAGTTTTCTTTATAACTTCTTAAGAATTTCATTTTCAATTAATAGCATGTAATAACACATTTCCGGCTTCAGAAATTTCCTTCCAGAGATTTTGTATAGGTTTTTATATGTTGAAAACAAATATGGCATTAGCTTTCGGCCGTTATTTTTTGTAAGATATGAAGGTTGTCTCATTTGCTTTTATACGTTAGAGTGAGCTGATGTGCGTATTATTATTAGTAAAATGAGAATTTTCCTTAACAAATTTATTAATACATTGCAATTTATTTTTAAAGTATATAGTAACACTACTGTCATATGTGATAAAAATAAAAGCCTAAATTAACGAAAAAGTGTTACTTTTTTTTTTCTTTCAATTGTGCATCTTGCGACGCAATCCACAAGATCATTACTTTTTTGTGACAAAACGTTCTTGTTTCAAAGATGAAGTTTTCGTTTTTCTACAATTTTGATATCCGACTTCAATATTTCTGCCAAGTTTTGATAACATGGCTTCCATTCATTATAGAAACACTTTGTACTAAAACATTCTATTGGGTACTTTTCGATTTTAAAACTAACCATTAATTGAATGTCTAAAAACAAAATCGCGTCTTTTAGTCATATTTTAAAACTAAACATGTACGTATAATACAGCAAGTTAAAATATATAGCAGTAATAATTGGGTACCACTAAATCATTAACTTTTTATAACAATACAGAACCAATTGAAAGTTTCGATTTCTGATATTTAAATGGAAATAACCCTTAATTTATTGCACATATTTTATAAAATAGTGACCGAAAACAATGATAGATTCTAAATAAGCAGCCTTTTATGATGGGAAATACAGTACATATAATAACAGAAAGGGTATATTGTCGCTTACTAATAAAAAATATTGTGAATTTTGTTTAAAATTTGATACTTATCTACAATTTAGATAATAAATGTAAGCACAAAAATTTATCTGTCTAGAATGCTACATTTTGAAGCCAAACAAGTTTTCATCAATTTTTTTAATTTGGTGTTAGGTCAGTATACCACATTTAAACCATATACCCAAAGAAGATTATCAGTGTTCTTATTTGTAGAAAGGCCGCAAAATGAACAGACAGTCATACTAACTTTTTTTTAACTTAGGGAGGTCTGAAATGTGGAGATTCGTCAAAATCAAATTTCTTGATGACAATAGTATCTTTTAATTGCAAAAAAAAGGACAAAAATTTTATACTTGAAATTTATTTTCATTCACAAATTCAGAATATATTATTTTCATGCTAGGTTGATATCAAATAGTAAAATAACTGTCCAAAACCTGATAAGTGTCTAAAATGATTCCTTCAGATATTTGTAGTGCATTGTATAATCCAAATATAATTTCAGGTTTTAACTGAAATTATATTTGGTAGTAGTGAAATATATCTGTAGAGTAGATGTAATGGGCTATTTTTTAATAAGCAGTTGCGATGAGTTTCAAGTGTTTAAAAATACTTTCATTGCTATTTTTAACAATGTAACATAACCAACTTTCTGGCACACAGGTAACGCGTCTTTCTCGTGTTCTGGGAGTCCCGGATTCTGGTTCGGGCATGGGTGCTATATGTAAGATGTGTGACTGCCCCCCCCCTGTAAAAAAGAACTGTGCAAGCGAATGTGATGAGTGTGTAGCTTAAGTCGTAATCTTGGCCCTAGTTGGCTAATGGAAGTAAGAGACGTATATTTCAGGCTTAAGTCTGCTGATGTATCAGCGGGGCTTGTCCATGGCAAGTGCCATAAGTAACAACAGCAATATAATATTTTAAACCACTTGAAGGGACTTTAGCGAAAAAAGCGTGAAACCTTCCGTCATTTCTAGAAAATTTATACACTCTAAACTTGTGATAATCAAAATGCCGGATTGAAAGAGATGTTTTAACCACCAATTTACAATACCTTTTAAAAATCAGTTAAATCGAGATTTTTCCTTTTTGTACTTCTCATTATATAGGATACACATAGAATAATGACCTAAATGGTAGGTCACCTCAGAAATCCTTTATCCTGGGAATAACAGACTCAGAAATATGATTATAATTGAATTCGCAATTTATCTTCAAGAAGTGACATTTAATTTTTATTTGAAAATGCAATGTAACTTTTTAAATAACAAAGAACGATCAAGTAGTGCTTAAAGCATCCGAATCTGTAACTAGTTCTGTTTTCTTTTAACATTTATTGTGCCCAATAATCAGAAAAGAGCTTTTCTCGAAGTAGCAATAAATTTTACCGACTTCTTGACCAAAAACTTCGTAACTTACTTTTTATATGAACTTTTGAAGCACAAATTAGAAGAAAATCAGAAATGTTTTCGGAGAAATAATTAAGTAGTAAGTAAGAAAATAAGTAATTACTAAAAAATTCGTAGATCTGATTCGAAAAACCAGCACTGTAGTAATTTTTCTATGACAGGCAACATTGTTTATTACAATTTTAGCAATTATCATTTTTATATATATAAAGAAATACGTTGCTCCCCTAAAAACTTGAAGCTTTAGGTGTTAAAATTCACCTCTGCAAAATTATTTATGATTACTTTAAAATCAGTTTGAATATAAAAAAAATAAAAAACAACTTTTTTGTCCATTGAAACTTTGAGATATAAAAACATAAACTTTAAATAGCTAAAAGAATTTTTAAAAGCTTTCAGTTAATATTATCAAAAGTAAAAGCAGAGTTGTGTCAAATAGTTTAAGGAAATACGATATTTTCACAATTTTTTTTAGTTTTAACCTTTATACAAGAAATTTTAATAGTCATATATGTGAACGTTGAAATAAAAACACTAAAAATTAATCAGCCTATTTAAATAAAATTTCAAATTTTAAAAATTTGCAACCGCTTGTTCAAATACGAGTAGTTCAGCTTGAAACTCTTTGTTATAACTTATCTGAAATATATTACACAAAATTGTGTTCGTATTACATGATATATGTAGTACTTATTTTAATATAATTTTTTTTACTATTATATGTGGTGAAGAATAGGGAAATTTACTAGACCATTATTTTTGATTCAGCATATAAAAAAACTAAATAAGTTAATGCTTATTACATTCACAACTTTATTATATACATAATGATGAAATTATGCCCAAAATTTGAATACCCTATATTATTTAGAAAAAAAAACCCGTAGCATTTTAAAAACATAAATTAAAACAGAACATGGAGAAAAGGTTATTTAAAGTTGTGATTTAAGAATAAAAATCTTTTTATTCCTTTTTCAAGCAAATATTTTGCATAATCTTAAAAACTATGTAATTTAAAATACGTAGACACAATTTGAAACAACTATCTCCGATAGAAAATATTTTATAAGGATTTATACATTCATTATAGAGTGAAAAGAAACCTTATTGAGAAAAACCGCCGTATAAAATCGACAGAATATCTAGATTGAAAAAGCAATTAACATACCTCTGACAGTTCCTAATGATTGGTTATGATGATTATGATTCCTAGCTCGTACAGTTTCTAATGATTGATATTTCCCTATATTCAATTCAGAAACTGCAACCGCAACTGCTATTTGCACTCGACATAGTGAAGCAAAAGTTTCTTTGGAGCACTTACTCTATATCCTATTATGAAGACTATCCATTTGTATTTTGTGTTAAACATCTCGTACAATTTTGAAGAAACACATCTGGTTCTAGTCGTTGATACATTGGCATAATTTTGGGGACAAATTTTTTCATTTATTTGGGGTTTTATTTATGTTTTATGTGAAAATCATGTTTTACCATTGGCTAAAGCTGCTTGATAAAAGCACCCTGAATCTTTTCCAGAAATATATTTATCATGTTGTGACTTTTTATCTGTCGAAATGTTATGCAGTAGTGTGGCTATATGATTGTATTTGTAGATTTTATTTTGCCTTAACTTCGAAGAATAGCATTTTCGTAATATCAAGAGTGTTTTTATAATAATTTTTTCTTTCAAGCTTTCGTGAGATTTGTCCCCTAGTATGAAACCTTTTTTTCTCCCTTCTTGAATAAACATTCGTTGGGCTTTCTTTTTTTATATATCATCACCATAAATATTTTTCATAATTAAAGTAATTGAATGTTTTTAAATCACCGTCTAAAATAATTTTTTTATTGGTAGCCAAATTTTTCCGATCTGACCACAAGCTATATACTGCTTCCATTTCCACTTCACCTGATATTTTTACACAAAATTAATTCTGCATGATTTTTTATGATCCCAATACCAAATATTATGCAAATTTTTCACCATTCAACCAATTTAGATTCAGCATATTCACATTCTGTGCTATGCTTTGACTTTACTTCATATTTAATTACATCAGCCAATCAACGATCAGTTACAGCCAGTCAGTATGTCAATAAATTGATCAACCATTATCTGTAAAGTATGTCCTTGAGTGAGCCAAGTGCCATCAAAAGAAACTTCAATATCAGCGATATCTCAAGTGTGAGAAATGCTATATTCTTTTCACACTTTATTTCTGATTATTTGAATTAATTTAATAGATGAATTTATCATTGATTCATGTAATAACTTTGCATACATGTTAAATGTCCTGCTAGTCATTAAATGCATATTTGTATGCATGCAAAAAAGTCTCTAAAGTTAAATATCCATTCCTGAAAGTCAAAAGAGCTTGTCGAACATTCCAATTAAAGTCAAAATTTTGTGTTATTCTTTTTGAAGTGTATCTTTCACTCTCAAGTTTATTACAAGCATCGTATTCAACTTGAACCTTATGAGAAATTCCATAATTTTCTTGTATAATAACACGAAAGAAAGAAGTTTTGCAAATACTACATTGAAAATCATTGAACAATTTTAATAAAATATTTAGACTTATAATAATGTAGTTAAGACTTTCAACTTCATCTGTTTTCTGTGATTTATCAGGAATTTTAGATTCTTGTTTCGCGCATCTGCTAGTTTGTCCTTTCAACCATCAATATTACTTGAAGCCGTTGTAAGTAATACATCTTCATTTCCTTCTTCACTTTTCTATTTTTTCAACCCGTTATTCTTATTTTAAATACTTTATCGTTTAGGCCCTGGCATGATGAAAGCAAGAAAATTGACTTTGAAATGTAGTGAACTAAAATTATTTAACTAAAACACACACACACACACACGCACGCACACACACACACACACACACACACACACACACACACACACACACACACACACACACACACACACACACACATACATATATATATATATATATATATATATATATATATATATATATA
>JAOUZG010019129.1:131508-186498 GCA_026289955.1 Argiope argentata
TAATCTTTGCAGAAAAAATTAATTAAATAAAAATGAAAACTTTCCATAAATAAAATATTAAAAATGTGATCGTCCTTGCAATATAAATACGAGATTCGTTAGCCAGAGGATGCTTGAACCCCATACCAGAAGTCAATGGCAATAAAATACTGCATAAAAGTTTCATTCGAACCCATTTTATGTCTTTCTAGGTAGGACGAAAACAGAAGGATTATATAAACGACAAATAACTCATCCTCATACAAGGCAAACGGTAAAAGGCTTTTAAGTCCTTTAAATTCTAAATAGTATATGTCTTATAACGAAGGAAGAAACGTATGTCTTTAATAAAATTATTATTCTGAATTTATAGAGGCAGGTTACAGATGCGTAACTGCGAAATAAAGGTTTTGAAAAAATTACTCAAAAAAGAAACCAGACAAATAAACCAATTACAAAATGTATAACATACTGTGATCTAAGCACAAGAAAATATTTCATGAAATTATCAAGAAAATTGCTGGATATAATTGGAATTGAAATTATAAACTTTATGACACAGTAATAATCTGAAACTCAAAAATGTATTCCTGGTATTATCCTACAATTTTTCCTAATGCAGCAACGGTGAAGTGAAGTATAAGCAACCGAAAATAGGAAACAAAAATTTAAAAAATTCTGAATATGTACTCTGGAGTAGGATACTGCAGATAGATTTCTAAAATTTTAGGATGAGCCAATTTTCAAACCCTTTAAAGCTCATAATTTTCATTGAAAGTATTTCTACCACTTTTGCAGATAACTCTATGGATTTTTTTTCCGTATTTTTTATAGCTTAGTATATATTTTTCTCGGTGGCATTTTCACCGATCTCAGTAATTTTTCCGAGTTATTTTTGTATTTTCATTTTTTAGCCAATAGGGGGTCTCAATAACCCGTCTCAATAAATCAAAAATGGTCATTTTACTAAAGGTACACATTAATTTTTTGACTACACGTGACATTGTCATTTTGAATTTGAAGGTCTTAAAAATGCTTTACCATTGTTACCTTTTAATAATTGTTATTACTCTGAGTAAACTAACTCAGATTTTAGCAAAGTTGACAGTGAAATTTTATGTCGATGAGACATTAAAGCGAAATCTGTTTCCTTAAAATAACTTCTTATTGATTATAAAGTCAATGCGATAATTACTGGCGAAATCAAAATAATGCGGTAAATATTAAAATCAAAGTTTAAATTAACATTGCCAAACCTTTGTCACCAAATTCAAACCATTCATCCTTTTTATTTAATATTTAAACGAACTGAAAGAAACTATCTTAAATCAATGAAGCAATAAAATTGGAAAAACTTAAGAACGCCATAGAAAATTCGTATCCGAAATAATATCCTGTATGTATCTATTCACAAGTCCAACAATAATATTATTCATCTTGAGTATGATAATATTAATAATATATTTGTGCAAATGAAAATAAAAGACAAATGTTGTTATGAATTTGCTATAGCTGCACTTACATCTTGTGTACACTTCTAATGCACGATATTGGCGTTATTATATTAGTTTAAGTTTAATTATGTTTTAGTACACACATTTCTGCTCACAATGTATGAGAAAATGTGATTAAGTGCTTATTGGAGTTATGCAGAATAACGCATTGATCCTGAAGAAAAAAGAATTACGAATGAAAGTGCGCATGCTCTTTGAAAGGAAACGAGAGCGTGAAATAATTGGATATAGATATATATTCAAGTTAAAATCTCAGCGAAATGGACAACATGAACCTTTATTTCTCTAAATATTATAATCATTGTCAGAAAAAATATTTTAACGTTTATTCATTTTAGGTTCAGAAGTATTAAGAAAATGGAACCCTAAGTTTTAGTTGTCATTATTCATTCCCTACATCCATTATTTGCAAGGTAAGCTGTTAAGTCATACATTTCTTGGATTTATAGCACATAATGTTAAAGAATATAATTTAACTATCATTTTCACTATATCTCCAGAGAAACGGGATGGGTTCTCAACACCCCTAATAATTTAGGAAAACCCTTTTAATGTGCAAAAAAACATATTGTCTTGTATTTTAAATAATTTATTATGTTATATAGCAATCAATAGAATGTGCTTGTGTGTGTTGACGTTTTACAGAGCTATTTGTTGATATCGGCAACATAAGGAATCAAATTTGGAAGATGGGAAACTTCAGTGCAATTTTTTTACTTGTGATTAATTACTATCATATGATTCTAATGAATATTAATTTGAAGCTTATTATCGATACCTTTAAAATTTGATTTGCCCATTAAAAATTTAAATCTATGATATAATTTTCAAATATTGCATCTAAAATCAATCAACTTAAAGGAAATGAAATTTTATATGAGAAATCTTTGAAATATTTTAAAATTTTTGTATCATTTAAAGTGATTTACACACTACTATATCTGTATCATAACATAATCTATTCCTAGACTTGTTATTTCACTTTTTTTCTTTCATACTTTTATTACTACATTTTTTTCAGAAGTATGCAGAATCATTTTTTTCAGAGATTAAAATTAATAAACAAAAGGTATAAAATTATTTTTATTATTTCATTTAATAAATCCTGTACTCGAAATAATTTTATATCATTACTAATATACTTGGCCTAAAATTATTTATGTTCGATTTTATTTCAACTGAATCGGTTTGAATTCTTTATCTTTGAATTTCTATATAAATAACACAAGGAAACGATCTACCTGAAATGCTTTTGAATATTCTAAAAAAGTATTTTGTATAATTACTTGGTGAAAAAGATATGCAGAAAAGCTGATCAGAAAATGATTTTCGTCAGTTTTTTGGGAGACTTATTGATGGCATGTAGTTAATAAATAAAAAGTTAAAAAAACTGCTTGAGTGTTTTGGGCGCCTTTTTACCGACAAATTAAAATAATAAAAATTGGGAACAGAACTGCTATTATTATCACAATTATTTATTATATATTTATATCTTTTGCCTTTTCCTCAGTTTTATTCCTTATAATTCATTATAATTATTATATATTTTTAGTACAGGCTTCTTCAATTTCTCAATCGTATCAAATCTCAGCAAATAAATTCTAGAAATCACTTGATAATTAACTCGGAAATTTTGAAATAATTTGTTGTTTTCAGAAAAAAGAAGTGTAAGGTAAAAGTAAGGTAACTATGGCTACCCTGCCAAAATCGCTTAGCAACTCTTTTTGTGGAGATACGCAAGAACGCAGAAAGCAAACGGTCCAGTGTCGAGGGAAATCAACCAATGAGAGTCGAGGAGAGTTAGATTGCAGAACGAAGGAGGAATGTTGAGAGGAGTTCGACCGTAGCCTTGCTATGCATCGGACCTGCGTATCTGGAGCTCCGCATTTTGCGGAACCGGAGATTTTTTCTCATGGAAAAAATAAACTGAACGAGCTGAAGAAGAAGAGGAGAAAGAGACAGCCACCCCCTGTCAGCCGGACGCGCCCTTTTCAGGGCTCCAGTGGAGAGGAGCTATCGAGCATACCTTCCTCGGACGAGGATATGGAAGTTGCCACCATTGGCCAGCGAGCTGCCGCCACCAACAGCCAGCGAGCCAACGCCACTAGCGGCCAAGCCACCACCAGAGAAGGGGACCTGGAGCCACCACCAGCCGTGGAAGTGCCACCAGCCGTGGATGTGCAAAGTGTATGAGCCGACCACCAAGTTGTGCCTCAAGAAAGTGATTCAAGAATGTGTTATAGTGAAAGTGCTAGTGCCATGTGCGTTGATGAAGCTAATGTGAATGTGCAAAATAGTGATCAAGATTGTGCCAAAAAATGTGAGCGACCAGTGTCCCCGTCATCCCTCCAGGTGTCCGAAAAGTACATCGCAAAAAATCACCTGGAGATAATCCAAGCCATTGCAACCAAGAATACCCTGGGCAGTTGGGCGCAGGCTATTCGGTGTCATCATGTTGGCAGGAGCGAGTACGCTCAAGCAATGAATGAGATAAATCGGGTGAGTTCTATCCTTAAAGTAATTTTAGATAAGTTAGGTATCCCCCTCTTCGAACTCCCTGTGAGTATTGGAGAGTAAATTTAATTTGTAAAAGGTATCACGAGGCTAATGCAACCTCTAATAGTGAAAATAATAATGATATTGATAAAAATGTTGTTGACAAAAATGTTGTTGATAAAAATGCTATTGTTCATAAAAATGTTACTGTTGATAATGTACCTAATGTTAAAAATGTCAATACTAATGGTAAAAAAGTAAATGATTCTGTCAGTAAAAATGGTAGTAATGATAAAAATGTGAAACATTCGCCTAGGCAAAAATTAAGCAATTTAGAAATGATTAATAGAAATAAAATTGAATTGAATGTAAACAAAAAAAGAACAGCGGACGAGGAAGGCTTTATAGCCCCACCCCCGCATTTAACCAGGAAAAATAAAAATGCAAAAACTAATAGTAATAATATTGAAATTGTAACTCAGCCTGAAGGCTTAGAAGAGGTTGCATTAGACGACGAGGTCGATGCTGAGTCTTCACCTGCACAGCCAAAACGAAGAAGAATACCGCCCTTCTTCGTCACACCAAGGGCAGACTTTAAATTTATGTTGAATATTTTAAAATTAGAGGCCCCTTCTGTGCGCTCACAAATGAGCAACAAATTTTTAAAATTAACTGTCGACACAGAAGAAGAGCACCGATGCCTTTCCCGACTCCTCGAAGTTCAAGGTGCAGAGTTTAAAACTTTTATGCTTAAATCAGATAGACCCTTAAAGGTCGTACTTCGAGGACTTCCCTCCTGCACTCCTATTGAGGAAATCAAAGAGGAATTGAACAAGGAAGGCTTTGCAGTTGTAAGCATTACTCAACTGTCTAAATTTCAGACGAAGTCTCCAATGCCGTTACTTTATGTGCAAATCACAAACGGCCCTCTGTCTGACACAATTTACACGCTGACTGAAATGTTTGGCACTAAAATTTCAGTCGAGAGATACAGAGGTAGAAAGGGGCCCTCTCAATGTTGGCGGTGTCAGGGGTTTTTTCATAGTTCTGAAGCATGCAAGCTTCCTATGAAATGTGTCAAATGTGCAGGACCTCACAGGGCTAGAGATTGTCCTCTAGCCTTCGAGGATAAACTTAAGTGTGCAAACTGTGCAGGTGATCACGCGGCTAACTGGCGCCAATGCCCCAGATTCCCTAAAACCGGTGGTAGACAACAAGCCACCAATAAATTACCAAAAAACAACACCCCCTCCAATCAATCCATTTGGGATCCACCCAGGACGCATCGACCTCAAATTAATTCCAGGAAGGTAACTGAAAATGTGTCGTTCGCTCAGGCTCTAAAAGCAGAGTCTGAGTTTCCTTCTCTGTCTGTTCCAAAGGAGTGTGAACCAACCACCTCAGTTGTCAATAATTCTATTCCAAAACAGTCGGTCCCAGTTGATGCTGTTAATACCAAAATTTTTACCGACATCTTTTCAGGTCTAGCTGTTTTGATGAGAGAAGATTGGTGTGATGCACCTCTTCTACTCCAAGCCTTTAAATTGGCTCTCCCGTCAATCCGTGCAGCATCACACGGAGCTGACATGGCATATTTCCTTTTCGAGAAATATGTCAGCCTTAGTAACGGCGGTCCCGCACTTTAATTTTCACTCTCTTCTCGACAATAGACTTGCATAATCTTAAGATCTGCACTTGGAACGCCAATGGTTTGCGTGACAAGATCGCTGAAGTTCGTGACTTTGTTTTAGAACAGCAGCTTGATGTGTTCTTAGTCCAAGAGACCATGCTCCCTCCGGAGTACACACCCCTAATCGCTAATTATCGGGTCTACAGAAATGATAGACCCGTAAACGTAAATATAAGAAATCGGCGCATTTTCGGAGGCACTTGTATTTATGTTAAATCAATAATTGATCACCACGTCATCCCTACCCCCTGTTTATCGGGGATGGAAGCGACAATTATTGAAATTAAGTTAGGAAATATCCCACCCATCAAAATTGTGTCAGGTTACGTGAGGACTGGGGGTCCACGTAACAACAACTTTCTGGAGGATTTCAAAAAACTTTTAAGTTTAGGCCAAAACGTCATCATTGCGGGCGACATGAACGCAGGTCATGTCGCTTGGAACAACTACAAAAACACAGGCAAAGGTATTGCGCTGTTTAAATTTTTATCTAATGTAGACGGAGTCAATGTTTTGGCGCCCCACTCTCCAACCCACATTAATCATGTTAGTGCAAATGACTCCGTTCTAGACATCGCTATATTAAAGCGAATTCCTTTCAACTCTGAAATTAGAGTTCTAAATTTACTTGATTCAGATCACCTTCCGGTAGTTTTGACTTTTAATACCGGAAAATTTTCTCTAAATTCACCAGCACAATTCTCCACCAACTGGGAGAACTTTCGGCATATCTTAAATTCAAAACCCCTTCCCCCTTTCAAAATTAATAGCAATGATGACGCAGAATTTGCAGTTGGTTGTCTAGGCAAAATTTTAACCGAGGTACTCGCAGAATCCTCAAAACCAAAATTTAAGAAACCTCCAGAAAAGCTTCCTTTAGAAATCCAATCAAAAATTAAACTGCGAAATTACTGGCGCAGAATTTGGCAGCGCTCTAGAGATCCGCAAGCTAGACGCAATCTGCGACAGCTCCAGACCGAGATTGAAGGGTTAAAAGTAGGTCACCTCGAGCAACGGCAAGCTAATAGACTCCAAGAATACAATGAAGACGTGCAGGCATTGTGGCGCCGCACCTCTTTTCTCCGAAAACCATTCTCTCCGATCCCCCCGCTGCGGGGGGAAACGGGGGAACTTGCCCTTGCTCCTATTGAAAAGGCGGAAGTCTTGGCAGATAGCTTACAGAACCAGTTCAAGCCACACGCTGACCTGTGGACAAAGAACGTCCCTTTAAACGATTACGTCAGCGATCAGCTGGGGAGATATCTGACAGCGCCACACGTAAACAACTTGGAGCCGCTTGTGCCTTCGGAGCTCTTGATTTTTATTAAGAACCTGAAGCCCAACAAATCGCCTGGATTGGATCTGATTACAAATCGCATGATTAAAAATTTGACCCCTAAATTTATTTTATATTTAACTTATTTAATTAATAGAATGATGGAACTTTGTTTTTTCCCCGATAGTTGGAAAACAGCTGTGGTTGTCCCGATTCCAAAACCACGATCTGTTTGTCTTAACCTCAAAATTTCCGTCCCATCTCGCTACTTAGTAGCTTGAGTAAAGTGTACGAATCTGTGCTCTTGAAACGCCTGAATCAATTTCTCAGGGACAAAAATATTTTAATTTCAGAACAATTTGGCTTTAGACAAAATTTGTCGACGAATCACCAACTAGTTCGTGTTACAGAGTTGATTCATGACGGCTTTCAAAAGTCTACAACCACAGGTGCACTTTTTCTGGACGTAGCCAAAGCCTTTGATAAAATTTGGCACGATGGCTTATTATTCAAGCTCATGCGACTTGATTTTTCGGCTCAATTTGTCAAAATTTTACGCTCGTACCTAACTTCACGTAACTTTAAGGTACGAGTAAACAATGTAATTTCGTCCCCCAGACCAATCCTAAGCGGTTGTGCACAAGGAAGTTTACTCTCCCCAACTCTTTTTAACATTTATGTTAACGATCTACCGAGAGTTAGGAATTGTCACTTAGCGATTTTCGCAGACGATACCGCCATTCTTACACAGCATAGGGATCCACAGACAGTCATGCACAACATTCAACATTACATGACCTTTCTACAGTGCTGGCTCGAGGGCTGGAAGATAAAAGTCAATCCAACTAAATGCGCGTGCCTCCTCTTTACTAATAAGAAGAAAATGCCCGATCTAGAACCTATCCAAATTTTTGGCCAGCCCGTCCCCTTCGTAAATGAATACAAATACTTAGGGTTGTTACTAGACGCAAAATTAAGCTTTAATAGTCATATTAAAGCAGCCCACACTAAAGCAATTATGATGAGTAAAAAACTCTACAGCTTTTTCTCTCCTCGGAGCAAGCTATCGATTAGGCTCAAGCTGCTGCTCTACAAAGCCATAATAAGACCAACTGTAATGTACGGTTCCCAAATCTGGGGGGCCACTTCAGCAAAAAATATTAAGAAGTTGCAAGTTCTACAAAATGGACAGCTGAGGAGAATAGTGAACGCTCCCTGGTACGTCAGAAACAAAATTATTCATGACGACCTCCAAATTGATCCTGTTTCGGAATTTATTAAAAGAACATCAATTAAGTTCTTCGAAAAAATACCCCAGATTCGTAACGAGTTATTTCAACTACCTGTTTACGACCAAACAAAGCCTAGCTCTCGTAAGAGGCCTAGAGCCGCTATTGATAATATATTTGTCAACTTCCCAGCCGTCAAAAAGCTGAGGACTAATTAACTTGTTACCAATCTGGCGTCTTAAATTTTCAAAATTATACCTGTTTAGGCCATAGATAGCTACGATGTGCTACACGCGATATTTACTGGAATTATGTATTTTTTCTAACTAAGCAAAATAGCCCACCCCAGAATTAGAAGGCACGTGCAACGTAACTCCATTAAATTTCTCAATAGCCCCATAAATAGTACAAACCTATTATTTTAATTATCTTAATTATTTACCAATAAAAAAGAAAAGAAAGATTTTTTTAATTAATTACCATCTCTGACGTTAGAGCTTTATTGCGCTCGTCTAAACTAGTTCTATTAATTTTAATGTACCCCCAACTTACAAATTAAAGAATTATTCAAAATTATGATGTGGAGGTGCTCGTGACCACTTTGTCACACCGCGGAACTCCGAAACATCACAACGTTGCCGTTGCCGAATGTTGAGAGTCGAATCCGAGGCTGAGGGCACGGCATTCCAGGACTGACGAACAAAGGAGGAGGAGGTCCGTGAGAGTAGTAATCGGAAACAGACGAAATGAGAGAAGAGTAGAAGTCAGTCTAAGTCTAAGACTGACGGAATCGGAAGATAAGGAGATATTTCTGTTAAATTTCATATTTTTGTTTTTGGTTGTGCTGTGTCCCGTATCTACATGTTAATAAAATTTTGCGGTTAAAACTGGATGTGATCATTCCCTCTACCGCTCACATTAAAAAATCTACACGTCTTCCATAGAAAATTTCAATTTTTTTAGAGATTCAAAAAGTGAGTAAACAGTGAAGTATATATAATTTAACAAAATTGTTTAACAAGTATAGAATAACTAAATGAAGCTTATATCTAATTTGACGCTTCAAAGGCATATCCTCCAGCATTGGTAACCCAGTTATCCGTAGAACTTATTAAAAAGACATTACATTTAACCTAATATCAACAAATTATTCTAGACATTTTCAAAGAATTTTAATTAATTAAACAAATATTTTCAAAAGTAACAGATTTTTATTACAGACTAAATGCAGAAGTTAATAATTTTTTTAACAAATCATACTGGATCATTTTGTTGATAAAACATTTTGTTAATCATTCATATTTTTTCATTAAATAGCAAGCAATGTTGGTTAATAGAAGTTTTTACTCGGTTGGACATTATAATAAACTCCATATACGGTTTTGTAATGAAGCAAGACTTCAGCGTTCTTGTATTCCTGCTGAAACAGAATTTTAATTTTTCTTTCTAACTATTTTAAATATTCTGTCAATACCATAATTGCTTTGAGCAAATTTGAAGATAGATAGGTTTTATTTTTATGTATTTATTATAGTTTTCGGTACACATTCGTTTTTGCGGTTTCCCCTATATATGTGTAATTTTCCACTAATTTCCATTGCAATTACTGAAATTGGGTGAGTTTGTGTAGTGTTTAAAAGGAAAGTAAAAACATATTTCGAAAAGTTAAATAAAGAAAAAGGAATAAAATTTTAAATCATACTAAGTGCATTAAAGCCTTTATTGGATTGAAAACGCTTTAATTTTATTCGCATAAGATATTGTTGAGCATTTAAGTTGAACATCATTTAAAGAGTTCAAAAACATAATGGAATAGAGGAAATAATAATAGTAACTTTTTTATTATCGACTCCTTTTTATTCCCGTTTTATTCCACCAATACATTTCTTTCTGTCGAGATTATCATTTTTAATCATCTCGGAGGCCTTTTCCGCTATCATGATGATTGGAGCATTCGTATTTCCCGAAGGAATTGTCGGCATGATGGATCCATCCACAACACGGAGGTTCTTGATTCCCTTCACCCTGAAAACAATAATAATGAACAAACAAATAAATAAATTTCAATCAAATTTGAATCAGGATTTCTAGACGTAAGTTATAATTAATACATCTCAGATAATTTACATTTTTAATAAATGATGTACAATATTGTTCTTAAGATGAGGCAATGATATTAAATATATATTTATATAAAAAATGTGTGCAGTTTTCTACTGACAGCATCGGACAATGAAGTGAAATGACACTATCTTCATCTCCAAAGTTATAACAGATTACGTAAATTGAAAAGCAAGATAAATCTGAAATGCATAAATGTGGTACATTAAATAGTAATAAATCAATAATGTAAATTAAAAAATTACTGCACATTATAAATAGTTTAAAAGAAAAATAATAAAGGAAGATAAATAATAAAGTTAAAGATTTAACGGACTTCTTGTATTGATGGAAGGGAATTGACTCCTAGAAAGAGACCCAAATTTAGCTGAGATTGTTACCCGTTGAGGGCTCATAACTTTTTGAGGCGATGAAGATAGCAATTGAAAAACTGGTTATAAATTTTAAAATATGTATAAAGTGTTTAGTTAAAAAGTTATTAGAATGATATAGAAGGAAAAAAAATGAAAGATATGTGTAAAGGGTAAAAATGAATATTTATCTGAATATTTAATGAATTCTGATCAAAAAATGTATTTTTAAAGTTCAATAACACGTGCAAACTGAAACTTCACAAACGCGCGACAAAAGCAGAGCCACTTGTTGCAAGTCAAACGTACCAGATGACTTCTACCCAAACTAATTGTTCGTTAAATCCTTTTCCTTATTATTCGCCTTTCTTTTTATTTTTGGTGTAGCTTTGTTATTATACGAACTTAATTTGGATTTTATATTAATATATAATTTATATCTGAGATTTACGTTGCTTTTCCAACTCTTTTAGCTTTGGTCTGTTATAGAATTCCGAGTGAAGACAATATCAATTACAAATTATTGAAAGAATGGATTGTTACCGAACTCTTAGATTTAATATTTCTAATCCCTATTATTTATATATCCAAGAAATATATTTCTTTGAAAGTTGCTTCGAAAAAAACTTATGTAAAAAAAAAGAGTGACGTCTTTTTACAAACTTCTGGTTTTATTTTTTAACACGATTCTATCTGCAGTAAACAAGAGCAAAAAAATAGTGGTCGAAAAGTAAGAAACTGTTTGTTTTTCTTATTCTAGGAAAAGCACATTATTCCTAGTTCGTTGAGACTTTACTGGTACACGTTGCAATCCCTTCTATTTCTTGTATCCAGCAGCCTTTCTTGGACCTACTGGTTTATTTATTATATTTATTACTTTGCTATTAATTTGGTTCTGCTATTTATTTTGCAGTCAATTTGAATTTATTAAACCTTGCTTATCAAATTTCTATTCTATAAAACATATATTTATAGGCATTAGTCTTAGCTTGAAGGTTGTTCAATCGAACCCATGAGTAATTATGAATTCAATACTTTCTTTCATCTGATGCTCGTTAAATTAGTTGTAATATTATATTACATTCTCATTGATTTACTTATTTCTTAAAATCTTATGATGAAATTCAATACAAACAACGAAGATTACGAAAACATTTCATAATTCTCTTAAATATTGCAACATTCATTATGTTACGATTTTTTTTCTAAGGAATTGCCATCATATTTAAATAAATGTATATTTTCAAAATTAGAAGCTTTTGTTGACAATTATATTCCTATAAAGAATTCTGAGTTGTATTGGTTTGATCTAAAAGGTAGGTATAGACGAAAATATGTGCATTTTGAAGATCAGAACTGATGTTTATTTATTCGGAAGAATCTTTCGATAAAACCAAGAATTTGACTTTAAGGCATGAAATTAATTATTAATTATGTAAAAAGGTTTATTAGATTTGTATGAAACAAGGGTTACTAGGTACAAACAAGTCCTGGAAAAAATGTATTTTTATTCGGTGAATTGAAATGATAATAATTGACTAAAATATTGAAATTATACCTCAAGAGGACATTGTGATTTTATGTTATTGTGATAAATGTGTGTAAATATCTCTAATGAAGCCTTAAAAAATTTAGTTTCCTAAATGTAAATATATACTGTATTTTAATTTTATGCAAACTTTTATTGATATTTAAAAATTGTTTCCGAAATTTTAAACTTAATGTAAAAAATTCAAAGTTCAATATGTATAAGGATAACAGTCCCCATTTGTTATGCTCTCTTACAAAGTAATGTTTATTCGAAATTTATTAAAGAATTTTGATGATGATTATTAAAGCCATTTATTAGGTCTTTCAGGAACTGTCGATGCAGAGGAAACATAATTTTTTTTATTAAGGGAAATATAGTTTTTTTTTAAATTTTCTGAATGATTTTTGATGATTATCATCCTAAATTGGGGTTTCGGTTGATTGAAATATCTCTAATTGCTTATCTAACTAGGGTAGGTAATACATCTCTATCGTATAGTTTTTAAATATGATTTCAAACACAACTATAAGCTGAAATCTTTAATAATTTTTTCTTCCATTCTTTGTTTCCCATGTGAATCGTGTGAATCAATTTTTATGTAAATGAGAAGGATGGCTTGCTTTTACTTCAAATCAGGATCCACGACGGTTGTCTCATCATCTGGATTTCCCATTTTGCAAGTTTCAGAGGGGTGGTAAATAGTGAGGGGATAATCCTTGGCGGTGCATCTGCTGTAATCTTCCGAATACATTTCGTGCTTCTCACAACCAGGCATCTTAATCGAGAACATCTGCGCTCCGATTTTCTCGAAAGCAGAGGTATTTGACACGATGTTCACGCATTGCTTCATAACTAAAAAAATCAAAGAAAAATCTATATTTATGGTAATTTTAAACTATCAAAACTTTTCAAAATTTGCATTGAGGGAAAACAATTATTCTTAAATTGCTAATATGAAAATTATGCAATGCGATAACAACTATGATGTAATATACGAAATTTGAAATAATACGGCATTCGTATACAGAAAGATTTTTAATTATCTTTCGCCCACTTTGTAAATATTAAACTAAAACTTAATATAAACTTTTTATTGCTTTTCTGTTTAAAAATATATCAATTTAATAGAGTAGATTTAATCCGTTTATTGAATTTAAAACTAAAACTTTAAAAATACTTTTAACTTGATCATCCCACAGAGATCATTATATATTTTCTATATAGGATGAAAGAAAAATATTTATCTGCATAGAACAATTCATAGAGAAAAACATATTTTGCTTAGACACAAGTCCACATTTTTAAGTGTAAATACTGCAATCGTGTTTGCTTTTAGGCACATTATTTTAATAAGTTTCACCGTATAACTCCCACCAAGTCTCGTGCATTTTGTAGATCAAAAAATTTTGTAATGTTATTCCAATTCTTGTTGCAATCGATCAACGTTTATTCAGCAATAAAAACATGGCATCTGCTATCCAAGTATTTACCGTTTTATTATCATATTCTGGTGCCACAATTTACTTATGCTTTTTTAGCATCAAAATTTTTATAAAAAGTTGTTAGTATACAGACCGTATATTTCTGGATACTAACAGTTTTCTTCCAAATTACATTTTTCTTCCAAATATCTAAAAGAAGTCCATTGATATATGAAAAATTAAGCAACTTATTCAGTACATCAATCTACATACACAGAACACTAGCTGAAAGGGAAACATCGAGATTTGAATATTGGACTAAATTTTTAAGCTTATTTAAATTACTTTTTTCAAGGAGCCTTTGTGGTTAGAAAATAAAAATATTAAAAAAAAGTTTTACCTTGTTTGTCGAATTTAATTCCTTCATCAAGACATTTTAAAGTTTAAAGCTATTTTCCCAATAACAAAAATTTGAAAATTTCGGTTGTTTAGTCATTAGATTCTAGACATAGAAAAAATTTAACAAAGCTTAAAACTTTGATAGAAAAGCTTTTTACACAGCATCAAAATTTAAAATATTCGTGTAATTCATATTTTTGAAAAAAAAGTAAGAGATCTCTTTTGAAAATTGGTATTCAATATTCAACATTCAAGAGACCATCTATTGCACGTTTTGAATAATATTGTATATAATATAGTTGTACATAAATTGTTACATAAGATCCACATGGGCAATAAATCTTTGGTAGAGTCAAACCACCATGACACTGGGTAAACATGCAATTATTACAAAGTGATAAAATGCTAAAGGTGATTATTCTATAATATTTAAAATTAAGACAGCATTTTTAAAGAATGGATTTTTTTTACCGAAGTCTTCTACTCGGCAACATCTATTATACAGAATTACACTCGAACACTTATCTTTATCTTTGCATATAATTCAGATGAATATGTGTTTCAGTGTGTGTGCTCACATTCCAAGGACCTGCTCAATTGACGTAGAAATATCAAGTATGCAGATGTGCAGTTAGGTGTGTGAAAATTTGCACTTCGGTGCGATTTTTAAAAAATATTTTTAATTAGAAACTAAACAAACTCTTTTCGGTTTTTTCTCTTGATAATTTTAGAAAATTTTATGGCATAAAAATGATTTTTACTTTACTTTGAAATTCAAAAATTGTAATTTCAATTATTTCATTTTTTAAAATCAATTTAATGAATTTAATTTATATATTTAATTAATTTTAAAAATATTTTTAAGCATATTATTCTGCACAATTCTTTTAAAATTAAATTACGCGAGCACACTACGAATGTGTGAAAAAATTGGCTTTCATCTCGGTGTTGCCATCTTTATGGCAATAAGCTCGAAAAGGTATCCGACTACGTTGAAAACACTGGTTTTCGACCACATCGGCGAAATTTTTTTATCGTCATTTTTTGTACTACGGACTTTTCTCTTTCTAAAACTGTTTATCGTTTGTTCCTAAGTGAATTAGAAAAAAAGTTATAGCGATTTTAAAATACCTAACCGAAACAAAACAAAACCGGAAACGGCATTCCAAAACCGGAAGTTGAATTCCGAAACCGAAAGTGTCCTTCAATTTGCTAAATTTTGATATTTTCTCTTGGTTTTACTTTATAAAATAGTTTTATTTTATGTTGCTAGCGGCAAGCCACACCGTTTTTAACACATACTTTCCTTATTTCTCTACGAAAAATTGGCAACAACTGTGTTCGTTTGCTGTTTTGTTTACGACCTCGTGCTTGCTTCGCTAATTTTGTTTTACTTCCTTTAAAAGAGAAAATTTTCATTTTTCTTTAAAATTTTTGCAGTTTTTGACGTGAAGTTTTATTTATAATGGGTCATCTGAGAAATTATCGCTCAAAGAAGCGAAAATTTTCCGGAAATCAGCACAATTCTGGACATTCTAAAAAAGGCACTGAAAGTGAAATTCCAGCCAATTCAACTGATGTTACTACTGCAAGTTCTTCAAAACTTAGTGGTAATAACTATTTGCATATGAAAAGTTCTTCAAATCCTGATGAACTATGTGGAAATCGAATAACGGACATTGAGATTTTAGTGTCAGTGTTAACTACATTATGATGTCCCATGTGTTTGAAAAAGGAACTCTGCTTAGAAGAAGATTCTCGTTTTGGTTTGTGCTCAAATTTTTTATTAAAATGCCAGAATTGCACATTTCATAAAGGATTTACTTCATCAAAAAAGAGAAACAATGCTAATGATATGAACACTTTACTTGTGTATGGTTTAAGGCTAATTGGAAAAGGGTATACTGCAGGTAAAAAATTGATCTCCATGTTAGATATGCCTTTTTTTTCTAAAGCAACTTTCAGAAGTCAAGAGTTAAAACTTCTGAAAGCTGCATCTAAAGTTGCTGAGAAAAGTATGAAAGATGCAGCTGAACAAATACAAATTTCAAAATGTTCACAGTTTAACATTGTAGATTGTGGAGTATCTGTGGATGGCACTTGGCAAAAGAGGGGTTTTTCCTCCTTGAATGGCCTTGTAAGCTGCATATCAATAGACACTGGCAAAGTATTGGATATTGAAGCTATATCACAATTTTGCAGAATCTGCAAAACTTTCTCAGGAAAGCAAAAAGCTTCAAATAAACCCCATGTATGCAAAAATCATGATGGCTCAGCTGCACGCATGGAGACAATTGGAGCCTATCGTGTTTTTGAGCGTTCAGAAAATAACCGGAACTTGCATTATACCGAGTACTATGGAGATGGGGATTCTAAGGCCTATGATGCAGTAAAGGATATTTATGGGAAGGACTCTATAATTAAATTGGAATGCATTGGTCATATACAGAAAAGAGTTGGAACTCGCCTTAGAAAATTGAAAAAGTGCACCAAAGGAATTGGGGGGAAAGGGAAATTAACTGATCGCTTCATTGACAAATTGCAAAATTACTATGGAATTGCTATTCGTAGTAATAAAGGCAATTTGCTAGCTATGCAAAGTTCTGTTATTGCAGCATTTTATCATTGCTGCTCAAGCAAAAAATATCCGATGCATGGGCAATGTCCGAAAGGTGTCGACAGTTGGTGCAAATATCGGCGAGAAAAGGCAAGCAAAAGAACATTCCAGGATAAGTCAGCAGGACTTCCACAACACATAATAAACAAAGTAAAACCTGTTTACATGAAATTATGGGAACAGGCATTACTGCGTAAATGTTTACACGGAAAGACACAAAATGCCAACGAGAGTTTTAATGGAATGTTATGGAACTTTGTTCCAAAAGAGCAGTTTGTTGAATTACAAACATTGCAGCTAGGGTCTTTTATCACTGTACTTCAATTTAATGATGGAATGAGAGGCTTGCTGGAAGTTCTGAATAATTTAAAATTGAATGTAGGACATTACATGCTAAGTGGAATGTCATTACTTGAAAATCAGCGAATAAATGATGCGGAAAGACATTCACTAGCAAAGGCAAAAACTCAAAGAAAAAAACTGTCTGCTCTCAGAAAGAAAAAAGGCCTACTTATTGTGGAAAAAGAAGGCCTGAACTATCATCCAGGCGAATTTTAAATGATTTTAATAAAGGAAACAATGTTTTTCAACTAAAATTTACCTTTAACTTCAATTATCTCAAAACTTGAATTTTCATAAAAATGCTCCACCGTTAACATGATATCTCAAAAACTAATAGAGGTATCTACATAAAACTTTCAGCACATGTTTTAAATGATTTGGGCAATGAGATGAACTAAAAGTTTTATTATTGATGATATACTTTTTCATTTATGGGTCTTTTTAGCAAAAATATGTTGTGAATTTATGGGAAAAATGCATATATATGTATATTTTTACCAATAACTTCTTTGCATCTCAATATTTTTCTTAGATTTTGGTTCATTTCATTCATCACTATATTCTATAAGTTGTGTTTAAAGGAAATTAAGATTGTTGCATTACAATTTTGGGTAGAGTGTTAACCGTTTTGGTTAAACTTCCTTAAATCTCACTTAAAATTTTCCAATTTCTCAAAATATAATATATTTTCAATTTTTTTTGTAATTATAGTGTTTATAACTTATAATACATCTAAAAACCATAAATAATTTTTTAAAAAGCCACTTTTTCAAAAAATTTCCTTCGAACGTAGTCGGCTACCTTAATTATTACTGCAATCTAAATCTAGAAATGTGCAATTTGTCGCACTTGTTTGTTAAAAATAAAATAAAGATACAACGTAATACTTTTTAAATGGGAGAAACTTTTGAATTTTTAAATATATTTATTACTAATATTTTAAGTCTGTTATATTTTAGGAAATTTGATTTAAATATATAAAGAACATCCTCTCTGATTAGACACCAACGACAAATGTTTAAAACAATTTGTTTTAAGATTTTATATTTAATAGGAATAATGATCTGAACAAAGTAAATAATACAGATTTATGCAGATGGAAATCGTAAATTCTCTAATGAATTATGAATTATACATTTTTTGTAAAAACCCTAGGTCCTATGAATCACATTTAGCAAAATATTCTTAAGTCATCAACATTTTAAATACTAAAATGGTCTACTTTATTAAGATTAAGGATTCCTTGATTCTCTAAGGCTGATTGACCTAAAATTATTAAATTCTTGATTGTCCTAAAATAGTGATATTTATAATTTGATAAATATGACAAACATAATTACCAAAGATGAAAATGCTTTTTTAATTTCAAAATTTTGAGTATATAAGAATAATTTTAAAAATATAGCATATACACAAAATATATATACGTCAAAGGATGGCATAAAAATCAAATAAATACAATTATTTGCGTTATTTAAAATATATCAAAAGTATAATTAATAATTCAATTTTAAAATGAATCGGAGAAATATGAATTGAATAAATTTTTGAGATATAGAATAAATTTTAATAGTTGTAAGTAGTGAAAATAAAACATCAATGTTGATCGATTCTATTTTCTGAGCTCATGCTTTTAAAAAGCATATTTATTTTCAATTTTTTATGGATTGAAGTTTAAACACTTTCGCTTCAATTTAAAGCTTTATTTTTGCTGGAGCTGACTGAAAATGAAAGAGTTACATAGTACAATGAACTGAACGACGTGAGACTTCTATAATAATATAATTTGTATGGCTTTCAAAATTTTAAACTTGAAAATATTTTGCCAGGATTAAAGAAGCTACTAATATATCAAACTACATTATATTCAATAAAAGTTTTATCGAGCATTAATCTCAGCGAACCAACTGGCCATAAAGGGCATGTATTTAAACATTATAACCCTCTTTGGGCATTTAGAAAGAATTAATTCAAGATAATGAAATACAATTCATTTTTAAAAGCTTGAATTATTCTCGAAGCTGTCTAGTTTTTCAGATCGAATTATATTGATATCCAGATCCTGGGTTATCCTGGGTTTTTTAATTCAATTTTTAAATTCTAATTGTCACTCTACAGAATTTTTACGATTCCAGTTTCTATTTCCAATCGTTATAAAGTATGAAGAATGATTTGGCATTTCTGCAGAATGCTTGATTGCAATGATTGAAATAAAATAAAAGAAGGAAAAAATTCAGAAAAGAGAAAGATACAAACAAAGAAACAGATTGTCTTAGAGGATGTCTTATGACATTTACTTCAAGATTTTTTTTGTTATGTTGCAATAAATGCTTTCACTACTCCAATGAACTACTCATTTTTTTTAATAATTAATATGCCATTTTTCCTTCTCAGAATATTTTCTTCTTTCACCAAATATTATCTTGCCTTTAACGAATTTACCTTTTGCTAAACTATGTTTTGAATATAAAATTTTAATTATAAGTACAACATATTTATATGCACTTTCGTTAATATCTAAACAATTTACATGTGAATTATGTCATATACACTGTCGAACCTAATAAAACTGATACACAAGCTTAATATCATGTAGGACCCATAAGAGCATGTATAAATGCCGCAACACGACGTGAAATGGATTCAACTAAAGTCTGAGTTAGTGCTTGAGGTAACTGGCACCATGAATCCTGCACGGCTGTCCCTAAATCCATAAGATTACAATTGGGTGGAGACCTTTTTTGAATAGCTCGTTGCAAGAAATCTTAGATATGCTCAATAATGCTCATATGGGGGGATTTAGGTGGTCAGCGGAATTCTGTCGGTCATGAATTGGTGCAAGTGATCGTGCAGAAGGCCTATGTACGTGTCACCGACCAT
Organism: Argiope argentata; assembly: GCA_026289955.1. NCBI lineage: Eukaryota > Metazoa > Arthropoda > Arachnida > Araneae > Araneidae > Argiope > Argiope argentata. Next base: position 151,354 of record JAOUZG010019129.1, read on the forward strand.
GCACTCGATACAATTTGAAACCAGATTCTTCAGACCAGGCAAGGTGTTTCCAGTCATTAGCAGTTCAATGTCGGTGTTGACCATTCCCAGCAGAGGCGTAAACCGAGCGGATCTTGAAAGCCCATATCGATTATGTTTCGTTGAACGGTTCGCATGTTGACACCTTTTGATGGCCTAGTATTGAAATCAGTAGCAATTTGCTGAAGGGTTGCACTTCAGTCACGTTTGATGATTCTCCTCAGTCTTCGTAGGTTTAGTTCTTGCATGATCCTTTTCCACCCGCAATTTTGTCGGAGATTCAATGTTTTACCGGATTCTCGAAATTTATGGACAGTCGTGAAATGGTCGTACGGGAAAATGCCCATTTCATCTCTACCTTTGGGACGCTATATCCATATCTCACGCCGACAATCAAAACACGTTTAAAGGCAATTAAATATTTATAACATACCATTGGAGCAGCAGTAGCCAATCTGACATCAGTTCCAGACACTTGTTGTCTTATATAATCGTTGGCGACCTCAGCGCAGCATTCTGATCGGTTTTATATCTCTTTATTTTCATACGCATGCCTACACCAGTTCTTTTGGCTCTTCAGCGTATTCATTTAAAGTTGTTCTGTCTTTTCTGTGTACAACATTTTATTCCCATTTAATAAATTTACATTGTTTCGTAACACTAAGGACGTATTATTTTCTGCCTCTGCGAAAATACTCAAGAAGGAAGGAAGTACTAAATTATACCTCTGTCAAGGTATAATTTAGTACCTCCTTACTGATTTTCATAGTTTTAATTTAATTCTCATAATTTTGCACATATGTTTGTTATAGTTACTTTCTTAGGGAAAAAACAAAGGCTCCCTCAAAAGACAATACTTCTTAAATCCTCTTATGCTAAAAATATTATCAGATGTGGTTAATCCTATGCATATTTTATAAAATAATATTCCTAAATCATCTGAATATTCAAATATAATTTATGTATTGTATTATTAGAAGTTTCCTTTTCAAAATAAATGATTTAAGAATTGATAGATTTAAAAAAACAATTTGGGACTGATATCGGAAAATGGTTTTTCTTTTAAGAAAAAGAAATTAATTCATGGGAAATTTAAATAAAAGGATACGGTATATTTCTTGTTTATCTTTTTAAAAATATTATGAGTTATCTGTAATATTAATGAAATATTTTAGCATTTGTTTAAATCCTTGTTTGCTAATGTTTAAAGACAACTTCTTCACACAGAATCCATAAGAAATATAGTACAATTCTAAAATGTTTATAATACTGATGCAACTTGCCATCAACAACTTTATTGAGGTCCTCTTCATGCTCAAATAGATTGAAATCAATTAAAGGAGAAGCGTATGGATCATCTGATTTCAGTCGAATAGTTCCTCTACTTTTAGGTTTCAGAAGTACGGGGAAGAACGTGAAAGTGTTTTCTCCAATGTACGGTTTGTACACTTTCTCGTATGCCTGAAAAATAAAAAAATGAGGAATAAATAGTTGTAAGTATAGGTTTTAAACTACATTCCTTTATGTTATAAAATTAATTGATTATTCAGATAGAAATTTTTTAAATTATGGAGGAAAATTAAAAACAAATCGAAATCGTATTGTATTACATTTACAAGAATTGTGTGTTCATCTAGAGGAGCTGGAGGGCTCTAATGATGTTAAAATCGAAACTGAATAACATCTGATATCTGAGGTAATTGCGAAAATTTTTATTTTGGATAGCTCATGCACATTTTTGATTTCACACCATTAAAAAAGATTCTTTAATAACATTTTTGCATGCTTTGTTGAAAAGGAGAAAGAATTGGTAATTTCTTACGTTAGACATTTTGTAAACAGTTTTAACGAGAGTGCAGATTTTATTCAACAAAATCATTACGTACACCCATTTAATATTCATAAACTAATGTAACTACTATCTTACTTAACATGCCCACTTATAATTTGCGCATCTAATAAGCGTTTCTCAATTAAATAAGCTGACTTTAATCCGTTCTTACTTTATGAATTAATAAAATAAACACACACAAAATTTTCTATTGACTCTTAATAAAATTATTAATACATATTCTACTAAAAGCGGGAACTTTATTTAAAAAGGTTATAAAAACAAAATAGTCAAATTATTGGCACTAATATCCGATTAGAACGTTATCGAAAATTCGTCTATGCATTCTACGACTTCTTTTGCTATGTTGGCTAGTTTTTAGGTTTCCTTCCTGTCCTAAAAGTAGGCTGGTTTAACTTGCCTTGTATTCTATTGTACAGTTTGATTATACCGTTACCTCCTCAGATATTCCAAAAGCTTGTCTAGTAATTTGGGTGTTATCAGTTGCTACTGAACCAGATAACAAAATAATTTGTACGTCAGGCCAATCCAAATTTGCATCGTTGTACTTGGTGTTGAGAAAAGCCATCCCTTCAATGCCGCAAAGACTTGCATCTGGTCCTGTGATAAGAAACCAAACAGCCAAGAAATTCCATAATTATTTCTCCGGTTAAAATCTTCTATTGGTTAAAAAAACACAATTAAACAATTTGATTTTCCTTTTTAATGTATTACTCGATTCTTAACAGCGCTTAATTAAACATATTCTCATTTAGTATTTTCTTTGTCCTTAAACACGGACATTCTGAGACGCATCTTATCGTCTCGTTTGATTAAAAAAATTCTAATAATTATGCAAAATCTAGGACAGGAACTTCATGTGTTGTCTAAGAGAAAAAGATTAAAATAACAGAAACGATTGGAGTGATTTTTATAACGCTATATGTTCACCAACAGTTTTAGTGCTGTTTATGTGGTTTTTTTTTTTTTTTTTGCTTTACCAAAATATGAAAACAATATACTACATTATTTCTCATACATCTTTCTGACTTATTACATATAAGAATAAACAGAAATATTTTAAATCTAAATAAATCTGAAAATGGTTCAATTTATATTTTTACAAATTCATGACGAAACAAAGTATTAAGATATAAGATTTATGTTATCTAGACATTCACTTCTTTATGTAATTAAACAAGATAATTACCTCTTATTGAGAGTGAAATTCCGTGGAAATTTCTTTCGGATAGTACTGGAGTTAAAAGGATACCAATAATCCATAATGATTCCATTTCACTTATTTGATTTAATTCCTAGAAAACCAATTACTGTGCTTTCTAAGGAAATCTGATACACTCTATAACAAAAAATAATCGACACACCAAGAAGGAGTTGTCTGAATGTGACAAAAATTCGTGGAGAAAAATACAATGTACAGAGAATAGTAAATGATTAAAATCTCAGAAAAATTGAATAATTTATTTCATAGTAACAGTAACAAGTTCAATAAGGTGTTGACCAGCCTCAAGCTGCCACACGGCGTGTCATAGACCGATAAAGCTTCCGGATGGTCTCCTGCTGTATTTCCTGCCAAATTCGAATCCTATTGTCGAACGAGGTCATCAACATTCCGTAGAAGATGCAATCGCCTTTTCATCATATCCTGGACATGCTTATGGGAGAGAGATCTGGCGATCTGGCAGACCATGGATGTGTTTGACAAGCTTGCAGACAACACTTCTGCAAGCTTGTCAAACACATCCGTATGTGGTGTCTCATATCAACACTTGCCGTAAGTGATGTGGAATTGTCCTGCTGAAAAACCAACTTAGGGTACTGCAAAAGGAACGGTAGAAAAACAAGTCTTAGGATGTTGTCGATGTAACGCTGTGCAGTAACTGTACCTCTAATGACGACCAAAGAGGTCCGGTTATCAAAGGAAATGGCATCCCAGACCATAATGCCTTTTTGAGGACCGGTGTGGCATGCAATAGGGAAAGCAGGATCCATCCTTTGTCCTGGGTGTTTCCAAACAAGTCTTTGATGATTTTCAGAGCACAGTTGGAAGCAGGATTCGTCGCTAAAGACTATACGTCCCCAGTCGGCATTATTCCAACCTAATCGAGCCATGCACCACTGTAACCTGCCTCGGCAGTCTGCAGGCGTGAGTGGTAGGTGGCGTAACGCTCGACGTGAGCTTAGAATTCACTATCTCAACCATCTGTGAATGTTTATGGGGATAACTGGTGTTTGCGTTGAACGTCTGAGGGTTGATAGAGATGAAGAAGGATCTGTGACAGTTGATCGGACAATCAATCTATTCTCACTATCTGTTGTGACCCTAGGTCGAATTCTACCATCCTGACGTTGAACTTTGCCATTTTCACCCCTCCTTGCCAGCATCTTCAAATCTCCGCATCGCTTCGACTGAAATGACGAGCGATTCTCCAATTTGTCCAAATGGCATCTTTGAATCCAATTATACGACCTCTGTCAAACTCTGACAGTTGCTCCTAATGAGCAAGAGCCCTTCGTCGAGGCATTTTTAAAGTTGCTGAAAGGTAATCTGAATCTCAATCAAGTCGAAAGTTTTAAAAACCGTCGAAGAACTGCTCCTTATGTAAATCTGCTGGATGCACAGATACGATGCGCTGGAGATCAAACTATTCATTCATTGAACACCAAAATTTAATCATTAATCTGCTCAAAACACTCATGCATACGAAATTTCAAAGCAATCGGTTGATTGCCTCTTGGTCCGTCGAATTTTTTGTTGTAGAGTGTAGAGTAGGAGATGCGACATGCTCTTCAGACAGATCGTCTAAAACCGCTTGTGCAATCAAATTGATAAAAATTTATACCAGCGCACATTTTGAATGAAAAAAAAGTTAACATTATTCATACGTAATAATCTTAAGTCAATAATTCTAATAACCTTAACATTGATATTCAATATAAAATATCTCAAAAATGATATACTATTAATGTATTTATACCTCTTGCCCCTAATTTATATTTCAGTAGACTGCTAGGTAAAACAGCTTTCTTCAATATAATAGGTTCTGGATACATCGCTTTGAAATTCAGTATTATATTTCCAACATGATCTTGCAAATTATTACCAACAGGAAGATCAGCAAAAACATCTATCTGAAAATAAATAAGAACGAATGGAAAAAATCAATGCTTTTAAAATGAAGGCGTCAATTTGTATTCTAAGTACATAAAAAAACAGAATTTTTATTAACTGTCATGTGCTTATTATGAAAATTGCTGAGTAGATTTAAATGATATTCTCATTAATATGTTGAGTAGTTTCGTGGAAATTTGGGAAATGTTTACAATTTCCATCTTTGCCAACCAACTAGCTTGCCAGTACGCATTCCCATCCTGTAATGGTATACGTGGACAATTTCGTAGCTCTTCATTATATGGTACAATTTTTAAAGTAATAATACTCAAAAACACACGTATGTATTTATATCGATTATAAACAAAATAAATACAAGAATTGTTTGAAGGCTTTATTTTGAATTTTTTATTTATTCTTTATTATTTTTAACACTTCAATTCCATTTTACAAAATATAAGTAATTCACCGTCTTCTTTTAATTTTGGGTGCTAATATTTGAATAAAGTTTTAGCAATAAATTTAATATTCATTCAGATTATAAAATTATTTACCAATTTAATATATTCTTAGAACTTTGGATTTTGCATTATGCCCTCACCCATTATTTTTATATACAAATCATGCGCTAGGAAATTACAATTTCTTGATTGTCGGGTTAGTTTTAATTAGCTGACTAAACTATTCATGCCGGCCTTCTGGCACAAAGGTAGCACGTTTTCCTCGTGTTCTGGGACTCCCGGGTTCGAGTCCCGGTTCGGGCATGGTTGTTTTTCTGTGTACTATCTGTGAGATGTGTGATTGTGCCCCCCTGCAAAAAGAGGCTGTGCAAACAACTGTGTTGAGTGTGTAGCTATGTCGTACTCTTAGCCCTAGTTGGCGCTACTTCAAAAAAAAACGGGACGCTCCTTTCGGCTTAAATTTGCTGATAAGTATCAGCGGGGCTTGTCCATGGCAAGTGCCTAAAGTAAAAACAACAACAAACTATTCATTATATAATTCTGAAGAATTGATTAAGCATTCTATACTAATCATAAATAATTATACCATTACAATAAATGGTAACAAGAAATTTTAATAAAGCAAAATTAGTATTAGAATTGCCCATAAGATAACAGAAATGTAATTTGAAGGGGATATTCATAAATATAAACTTGAAAAACTTGAATTTAAATATTTCAATATAATTTGAAAAGTGAAAAATATAGTATAAAAGTTTATTTAATTTATATAATTGCTCTTAGTTGAACATAAGACATATTTATAAACTATTTTACCAATTCTTGACATACATAAAACATTAGGTGCTTGCAGTTTAAAAACAGAAACGCACATCCAAAATATTCATATTGATCCGCATCTAAATACTACATTTTTAAATTTAGATGCTTTGAAAAATACAGATAAAAGTTATTACTTAGAATTTTAATAAGTTTAAATATCACATTAGTGTCATCAAATACACAGATATTGAAAATTAGCAAACAGCCAATGTAAAAACACGATGGAAGCAATAGAAATATTTTTAAATAGTTACAAAAAATAATCATGCAGAAATGCGTATTCTGATACGTTGTCGAAAGCCTATAAGTCAGGAACATTTATTCCTTTCAAATGAGATCTGATTTTTGAGTAAGCAGTAGATATGACTTACATAATCAGAAATAGAAAAAAGTTTTAAAAAAAATGAACTCATGGAAAATCAATCTAACAGCATGCCCTTGAAAGAGAGCAACGCCGATGGTAACATAGTCCATAATACTTACGCAGAGCAGATTCAAGTATTATGTTTCTTATCACCTCAAAAGTTTTCCTCAGTTATTTAAACCAGATGTTGAGATGAAGAAAGTAGATCGGGGAAGCTTAAAGCTAATGCAAATATATCTTGTTTGGATAAGTATTTCAATAATTTCAAAAATATGATTTGAGTTTTCATAAATCTGTTTTCCTCGATTCGTTTCTTATTGAGTGAACAATAAAAAATACATTATAATAAAAATGAAATTCGTTCATTTTATATAAGAATTACATAATTTTTATTTGCGATAAGAAATCCAAAACATATAAATTGGCTACTAAGTAACTAAATTTAACTACTCTTTTGAATAACTGAGTTCAGTATATTTCTTTTTAACGATGAATAAAAACACTATTGTCTTGATGGTATAGAAAATTTCATCATAATATTCATACAGATTTAAAATAAATCTATTTAGAAAGATTGATCTTATAGTTATAATTGAAATAACAGCGATATAAGACTACAATGGGAATTCAAAGACATTATGTTCTCAAAATATAAGTTACTATCAATTATTTTATTAGGACCAAATCGGATCAAGAATCCAATTGGAAATTAAATTTTTCGAAGCAAATATATGTAAAAAAATTAGGAATTAATTTAAAATTCCCGATTATCCTAGAAAATTAATTGCTCAACAACCATAGATCAAGGATGCATACCCTATGTCCCGCGCAGCCTTTGAAGTTGGCCCGCGAATATTGTTAATAAAATAAGACAGATTTTAAATGAAATTAGGGTTTTTCAAATAAACGGGGGGGATCTGATATAAAAACGATTCTACATCAGTATAAGTAATTTACAGTTGTTCATTTAATTTATTTACTTTTTACTAAGCGGCTTTTCAGTTTGTTCCCTTCATGGCTACCTGCGAGTACCAGTTTTCCTGTAGGAGAATCATGGCGATCATTCTAATAAACAACACAGCTTGGTTTTGCTAGCAGATCGGTTATTTCATAATCGCAGCCACAGAATGAGTCCGATATTCTCTATTGATTTCACATTTTTAGTTCTATATCATTTATTTTATAAACACATATAGAAATATTTTATTAAAATGAGAGAGAAAAGGAAAGGAAATTTTCAAAATCAGAAATTTCAAGATTCCTGGACAGATAAATAGTGTTTTATCTAGTACAATAATACTGTCACATGCTTAATATAAACTTGCAAGATTGCAGTGGTAAAAGAGTATAACGTAATGCGGCACTATGAGACGGAGCGTAAACATTTTGCATCATTGAAAAGATATGAACGATCGCAAAAAAGTCGAACTCAAAAATTCCATCAGCAGTCAAGCAAATTTTTTTTCAAAAACAGGCATCTGAATTGAATTCATATGTAGAAGTGAGCTTAGATGTCACTGAAATTATTGCTCAAGAAGGTCGACCGTTCACAGATTGGAATTTTGTTAAAAAATGTTTGTTGATTGCATCAGAAAAACTTTGCCCTGAAGCAGAAAGGAAATGTGAACACATAAGTTTGAATAGAATGACTATTCAAAGAAGAATTCAACATCTGAATGACAAATTCTGTTTCCAATGGAGGATTGATACACGGAAATAAAATGTAATTTTTTTTTCAATATTTACTCTGTTCATTGATTCAATTTTTCAAGATAATTATTAGCCCATTTGGGCATGTGTATCAAAACACCTCTTTTTAAATATTGTGATTGATATTTCAACAAGACTTTTATATTCAGAAAATTATTGAAGGCTATATTTGCACTTACTTTCATTATAACAAAGACTATAGATTTATTAAGTGTTTGATCTTTGAGTTCCTATTATCATATGAAATGCTACACCAATTGGAAGCCAGATCAAATGGGAAAAAAGGATGCGGAAATATTCTAGTATGTAGTTAGAAATAAATACTCACATGCGATATTTAAAATTTTTACAGGAATATACTTATGCCTAGTTTTGAAACTATAACATCAATAAAATTTTTCCATAACACGAATATAATGCTTTACTCACGCCCAAATCCTCTAAATGTTCTTTTGGTCCAATTCCAGAGAGCATGAGTATTTGAGGAGAACTGATGGCTCCACCACTGAGGAGAACCTCTTTTCGAGCACGAATGTCGTGAATTACACCCTCTTTTTCAAATCGGACTCCATAAGCAGTTTTATTCTCACTGATAAGAATCTAAAAGAAGGAAATTGTTTTATTTCAAATATAAATTATAATTCTCTACTAACAAATCAAGGAATTTCCAGGGGGTAGTATCAATAGTATAGAATAAGTGCATTATTAGGCGATTCAATCTTATTATTTTTAATAACAAACTTGATTCACATTACGAAGAACTTTTATAATTGCAGATCTGTATTAATGTTTGGAAAATACATAAAGAATCAAAAATCCGAGGCACTTTTAATATTAAATATAATTGCAGTATCAACACGAAATTTGTGCCAAAGTTATACTGAACATGAAAATTTCCTTTTCTGAAATTTATTTCCGCTTTTACCCTGTCTCTATGAATATATTAGAATTTCTTATTGCATTGAGAATAAAAATTGGAAGTACCAACCTTCTTTCTTGTTTTAAGTATTATTTATTTTATATGTGCATGAGCAAGATTGAAAGTGTCTAAAATAGTTATTGTGAACAGTGCAAATAGTTACAAAACTAACATCGACATATGGAAAAAAGTGTTTGTTCTATACATATGTGTTATTTTAGTTCCGCGTTGGGCGAAGTGTTGAACATAGCGAATTAAATGTAAGAGAAAATTTAAGATAAATTTACTATGGAATTTAAGAGAAATTTACGAGCTATTTATTTTGTCTTATAGAAGGAAATTATTTTCTGAGTTCTAAATAAGCTAAAGAAAAAAGTTCAATTTTTATTTGCAGCGATTTGTTGCGGTATTAGGGTTGATTTCTTTAAAGAAATAAATAATTTAAAATGTATATAGAATTACAAACAAATTATATGATTAAGGCAGAAAAGGCAGAGTTAGTTATCCATATATGTGTATACTTACACTTTTCATCATATATCGAACAATTATCGATTTGCCGCACGCCTTTTGCCAGTGGTATAATAATAATGACTCAGCTTCGTGGTTGTTAGATTACGAATTCCAAATTTGTTTTAATTGAAGAACCTCAAAAAAAAAAAGCTTCTGCTATCTGTTAGATTCATCGGGGTCAAATATTTTCCCATTAATATTGAGGGGAAATTTTAAAATGTTTCATTACCTCGGGAGTCTTTCTCGACATCTATTACTTTTCAAAAATACGATATCTGTATCAATGTAATAATCCCTTGGATATGTTTTTAAACCAAAAGAAAATAAAACTAATCTTCTTGTCGACAAACAAGGAAAATTGCAAACGGTCACATTTCATAGCTCTCCTCTTTCCTTCTGACTGGCATTTAGATGACATTTTTAAACCAAAGGTATCCACTTACGTATTTAAATTTGAAATAAAATATACACGTTCTGACTTGAGCATATAAATGGGAAGCAAGTCAATGATGAAAAACATGGTTATATTAATTTAGTAATGCTAACGTTTCGTTTAAAAGCAACATTAGGACTATTATGGGATGGAAGTAATTTTGAGCCATGGTCAAATGACGGGAATAACATTTGAACTGGCACCCTTTCCCCACACCACATCAGCTGGAGGGCGATAGGCCTTGATGGATTTACCGTTCACTAGACTCGCTTAACAGACGTTTCTTCGTCAAAATCGGGTATCGGACCTGAAGTCCTCCGGTTTCGAAGCAGAGACTTACCGACCAGACACCACTGCTCTTTGAAAAACATGCCAGAATTGAATAATATAATTTAAAGCGATAAAACCTTACACTGCTTACTTTTTGAACGTAAGCTTCATTGACAATGTGCAGATTGTCTCTGTCTTCGGCAGGTATAAGAAAAGCTTTTGCTGTGCTGCATCGCCTGCCGTCTCTTATAGTTCCTTGAATTTTTGCAAAACCTGCAAAATTATTGCTTCTATAAAGCATTTTTAATAGATTTATTGATAACGAAATACATTCCAATTGATTATTTATGGGCAGAATACTTTCCAATTTGAATATACTTTGTAATTTCTTTCTTTATTATGACAACAGTATTATATCTCGCTTCAATTATACCAAAATGAAACATGTTGGAATGCCCACATATTTGACAAGTAGGAGCACATTACTAGTGAAGTCTGAAATACTGATACCTTAGTGCAACTAAATTTAACTACTGTGACTTACAACTACTGACTAGACATTCTGATAACTTTTTTTAATAAAAAGCGAGGAAAAAATAGTCATTCCTTAATTTTTCATATCGAGATTTTAAAAATAAATTGTTAGTCTAACAAATCTGATAAACTTAATTAACCCCCCTTTTTTTTCTGAACATCAATTTTAGTATTGTTTTATTTTCCTACAGTTTTGATACGATTAATGCTATCTATAAAATAGTGCACTAATCAGTTCAGTATAATTAATATTACATTTTTATCATGTCAGAACATGATGTTGTCTTGGGAATAAAGTTTTTGGAATTAACAAAAATGCGAGGGAAATGTTTTTAAATTTTATTTAAATTATGAATCAGATTTGCCCGTGAGAGATTCCTGTATAATGTATGGAGATAAATGTGCGTTTACCATAACTGCTTCAACATTTAAAGGCATTCATAGACTATTTAAGTAAAGAAAAAAAAGCCATTTTAAATTAACTGTTTGTATTTGTGTAATATTTATGACATCAAATAATGAAAACAATTGGAAATTAAGGTTTTTATATAACTAGTTCAAACCGTATAGAACTGGTTCAGATGATCACCATACCAGTTCACCAGATAGAACTGGTATGATGATCATTTTTATATTTTTTATAACGATCTAGTTTGTTAAAAAAAATTGCAAAACGTAAATTTCTTGATAGGAATGAATAAAGCTAATACTTTGTTCTAAGAAAGTATCTTTTTCGTTTACCGAATTTTAAGTGCAATTATTTTGCAATTATTATCGGCCATTGTTTTATGATGATTTAAGATTTCTAAGTTCTATTATGAATAGAACTTCTTCAATTAGTGAAATTGTGGATATACATTTACGAACATTGTTATTGAAATTTGAGTTGATTGACGATTTTTTTGTGCGTGCTTTAAAGTTACTATTTCATTACGAGAAATGTTTCAGATGATATTTCCAAAATTATTCATCTGCTAAAGGTCAAGTTACTGTAAATGACATCAAGGAATTTGGAAATATTCATCAATTAAATAATAAATATTCAATTATTCTATGAATTTTTCCTTGATCCACATGATAATAATAACTTGAAATTTACTGACTTCTAATTAGAACTTATATTTGATACATTTTTAATTCGTTGAATTTTCTAAAATGAATTTTTAATATTTAAGAAATTCAGTTATTAAAGAGATTCTGGTCCTAAATTATTTGTATTTTGAACTTAATATTTTCGCTCTTATAATGTATTTAGTTTACAGATGAAAAAAAATTAGGTTAATTGAACTCAATCTCCTATTTTATATTGTTCCTTATCAAATTCCAATAACAGGATTTCGGTTTTTTTTTCTGTGAATGAAATATTTTTTTTCTATTTCAGTATTAGATTCTGAAGTTTCAAATTCATATGCACTTATTGGATTTTTTTCCCAAATTTTTTTCCCAACTTCATAGATTTTATTGAAATAAATTATGTTTTGAAAAAGTCGAGTATTTTATTATTCAGACACTGAATTATCGTAAAAACGTCCATTTGTCTTAAATTGGTTATTTTGTTTAGTATTTAGTCGATGCAAAAATCATAATATTATTTTATCTATTGGATATTATAATATTTTATACACTTATTTTTGAACTCATTATTCCCTAAAAAACCGTTTTAAGCAACAAATTGCGAGTCGGATTTTTCATTACATTACTTTATAATTCTTTTGTCTATTGCCCACACATATCTTCCTAAATCAGTTCTAGGAAATTATAGAACTAGTAACAATTTAAATATCGAGTTATAAGTAGTATCAAGTGAATAGTTATTTTTTCACTAATGTAATTCCATTTTCTGATATCTCAAGAAGGCATGGCTAAGATTCAAGAAGGTGTCTGATGCAAGATAAGTTTTTCTTCCTTATCTTTCAATAACAATGGAAAACACACACACAATTAAATACTTAATAAAGCAATGAAAATGATTTGAATTTCATCCTCATAATTATAGTTGTAGTTGAAAATTATGTAAAAGTAAATTATTTTAGGATAAATAATAAAACTTTGAAAAAAACTTAAACGACAAATAAAATAAAATTTTCGAAACGATAATTTTATAAATTTTAAAAATGTATAAAAATTAGCTTCTGTAATACAATTTTTGTCATTTGTCGGAGGAAAACGTCAAAATGCTGTTTGAATTTTAAATTAATTGACGTTCTAATTAAAACAATAAACAGAAGCTTTCTAAGTTGAACATTTCTACCCATTAAAGTTTATTCTTGCCACTTCGATTGATCTATGGGAGACCGCTTTTCTGAAGAAAGCCAAAACACACACATACTCAGATTTTCCGAAATATTATTAAAAGAAATAGTTAAATTTATTGAAAGTATTGTATACTTTTTTATAACAGTTACTTACTTATTTCTTGAATTAATTATTAATACAAACATTATAGTTTTTTCATTAAAATTACGTAATTACCTATGAATTAAATACATATTATTACTGTAAATGTTAGATATAAGAAATTAATTCTAAACGCCATTTTTAATCCAAACATTTTTGTTTGTCCTCCACTGTACTTATTTTAACCATTTTGTTTAATTCGATTTTTAAAAAAAAAAAAAAATTTCAGCACAACATACTTTTACATGAATAAACAAAAACAATCATGAATGTTTCTATAATTTAAACGTTTTAAAATTACAAAACTGATTTTTTAAAAATTCTATTTTTAAAGAAAACGAGAATTTATGATTTATCTTTCTTTCAGCAAACAAAATTGGTTAAAAAAGAAGGATTTTTAAATAGTCTTAAAATGGTTGCGAAGGTAAAAAAAAACTTACTTTATACTAAAAGAAAGTATGAAATCAAAGATAATATGGCCAACACTTCATAATATTAAAGCACAAATCTTATTTTTCTAAAATTACTCGAAGAACATTTATAAGCTGGATTTATGGTGTAAATCATCATCAACTAAATAATAATATGATCTCCATTTTTTAATTAAAGTAATTATAAATTAATCTGAAATTATTAAACTTTTTGGCTTGTAAACAAATTACTCATTTCTATCTGGTATATCTTTGTTCAGGTTTATTTTTTTTACTATATATTTCTGAATCTCATTTGTTATCATGCCAAAAATTGATGATGTTTTTCGGGTGAGGTTTTTGACACCAACAAAAGTCCGTAAACGAAAAATTGAAATTTTATTATCTGTAAAAGCATCTCAAAAAATTAGCTTTTAATTGCGTGTTGCCATTGCATTTACAAAAGCTCTGATTCATCATTTTAACTTCATTTTAATCTTTTTTATAATTTATTTTCTTCGATAAAGTTAAGTAGAAAATATCAAATAAAAATTCTTTGAATGATTTGAAACATCTAGCCATTATAAATTTTTCAAATCTGTAAAGGCATCTCAATATATTATTCACGTTGATGAAATCTTGTAAATAGGTAGTAGCAATTAATAATATGTAATTTGATCACTGAAATTAATAATATATAATTAGATCATTAGCATACCTATTTTTATTTTCCTTTTTTCTAAAATAAATCTGTGATGATAGATGAAACAAATAAACACGAATTTTTATTATTGATACTCAAATAAAAATTCAATTGTCACAAAAAATATTTCAGTTAATACAAGATGAATATCTAATTATTCATTATTTCTAAATATTATGAAAAAGTGTTGATTAAAATAACCAATATGGTGGTGAGAAATTGTTACTTATCAGTCCGTCTTTCTCCATTAATGTCTCTGTATTCGTAGCCCAATTCTTCCGCTGCTGCGGCAAAAGCTTCTTTTATATCATTTGTTTCTTGTGGAGTGCCTACCGTTAAAAATCCACTTGTTGAATGATAGCCTGTAAAATAGAAAATTATGCACACTATTTTCATTTCAAAATGTAGCCTTTATCTATTATTTCATTATTTGAAAAATGCAAATGCTAAAATTAACTGAAGTCCTCCCCCAAAAAAATCATATACTCTTTAGAAAAAGATATCCCATATAAATTTCTACAGCTCAAGCAAAGTCGTGAATGCCACGAGTACTCAACCTAATGAACAATTAACGATTATCTCAATAAATTATTGATAATTAAACGTTTTCATGTATTTATTTTATAAATATCTGAAAATTCATCTGATTGACAACGAAACTTGATATAGAAGCCCGATTATAGTCATAACATCACACATAAAAAATCATTTATTTAGCTCATAACATTTATGTGTATGGAAAAGTACAGATCAATAGATAATCAACTCACCGACAAATTTGAGATAGATCTACATTTCGGATGCGAAAACAGTAAAATGTCACATTTCATTTACCTAAGTTGGTCCTTTTTTAATTGTAATCTTTACATCATTCAAAATTATAGACTAATAGACAGTGGAATCCTTTTCTAATTTGGCTCTAAATTTAATATGGATGCACGTTTTAGGTGCTATATCAGAACATCAAATTTTATTTAACTACATTGAAATGTCTTCGTGTACTCAAACAACCGAACAGACTTACTTCTTCAACAGGAACTCCGTTCAAAATTTGATATGAATCTGGAAGTTAATTGCGAGTAAAGGCAGAGATTGCTTTACTCATGTTAGTCGATGTACTAGACAAAACAGACGAGCCTTTAAATAAAACATTTATTATACAGCAGCTTGCACAAGTCATATCAAAGCAAAACGATACATTGATTAAGCAGGTTACAGCTCTCCCACCCCCACATAAGACATCAAACATTTTCATATTAAAAATAGCACCCAGTGGTGGCATGAATATAATGCACTTTATATATAGCATTTATACTTGGTCTTTCACAAACTAAAGTTTATGCAAATGCCTTTTCGCGATAGAGTAAAATAAATTTATACTCTGTTGCCACAGTGTGCAAAAGATTTCTTTAAGTTTTTTCTGCGTTCATGAAACAAATTTAATCTGTTTAGAGATCTCATTTTCATAAGCAAGAAGGCAGGGAGAGAGAAAAAAAGAGCGACAATAACCACTTTAGCATACCCTATGTCTTCACTATTCTTGATTTAAAGCGAAGACAAGATATAATTTCAAAGACCTAAAAGAATATTTATGACTTTTTTAAAAATGCGCTGATCTATTTACACAAGAATAAAAATGTGTAGTTGTTATTCGGGAAACTTGAAATATTTTGAACACAATTGTAAATATAAAACTTCTTTTCGTCGAAATCATACCTTCAAATAACAACACTTGAAATTCTATTTCAACTGTTTTAGTAGATAGGCTGCTAAGAGGAAGTTTAACGTGAAAGTTTTTTTTATGAGCAACCCTATATATTCCTATTACAAACATTTTTAGCTGTCAGGAAGATACCCATTTTCAGCAATCTTAAGTTTATGTTCTTTGAAACTTTCTAACATGAATGGAGTTTCGTGTAAATTCGTAGTAATGATGGAGTTCATGCAAAAATTTAGTTACTGGGTCGCAGGAAATTACTTAGATCAAGGCTTTGGCAGTTCCTCTAAAAAACTGATATCTAACATAGATAAATAAGTCGGACTTTTATTTCATAAAATAATGTTCCCAAGTTAATCCAGAGGATATTTTCCGACAGTATTTTATTGCGTTGTTTTGATTTCGCTTTGTGTTTTCTACCTTAACAATATGTACTTTAATTTCTTCTTAATTAAAATAAAACCAAAGAATTTCGTTTAAAAAATAAAGAGAATTAATCTTCATATTGTTACGACTTCAGATAAGCGACGGCGAGAATATCGAACTAAGTTTCTCACGACAAAAATACCTTTCTAGCTGAAAAATCTCTGAGAAGGGAAAAATTTGTTAAAAGCAAAAGAATGTAGACATCTGGTACACATTGCGAATTACAGTTGTCAAGCTGAGTCCAGATGAGTCTGTGCACCAGGTGTGGTCTCAAATGAAATCGATATGTGTTAGGAAACTCTCGCCTTTCAAACGGACTAAAGGGGTCCTGCGTTAAATGAATCTTCTTTTCAGCTGGGGGGACATTCTAATTGGGGAGAGAATCAACCAACTGTGGGTTGCTAATCGATGCTTTCCCAGCAGATGGTCCTTTTCTTTCTTCTGGCGGATCACCACAGAAAGGAGGGGTTCGAACATCTGCGGGTTGTTAATCAATAATTTACACTTTCATATGATTGGGAAGGTAGCTTAGATTAGATGATCCAATTAAAATTAAGAAATATCCTGATTGGTCATTTGTTCACTGAAGACCGGCCTATGAGACCCAAAGGAAAAGACGGAAAAAGATAAGAAAAAAGAAGGAAGCCGACTGGTGAAACGAGCGTTAGTAATTGTTACAGGAATTCAGTTTTGATTTCTGTGTAATTCTCAGGAGAGAATTTGGAGTTTATCGTAGGTAACCTCGCCCTGTAGGCTGAGCCCACGTGAAGGTCATATGAACTTCGTTAATCGCATTCGGATTGCCATACATCCCGTCTAAAGTGTGAAAACTCGTCAGAGTTTTCAATAAGATAGACAGCTTTGCCTTCTTTACTATTCCAGCCAGTACATCAACTTACGTTTCCGGCAATCCCAGCAGGTTAATCAATGAGCGGATAACCCCGAACCTAGGGATGAATCTCGCGGGAGTTTCCACGAACTCCGTCTTATCTCTTCAACTCCAGGAGAAATTCCTTGCTTATCTGGAACATAGTACCTTCCCCTAGTGGAACTCTGAATTGATTCTACTTATGTACTTATAAAATAATTAATCAAGAAGGCGGGACTGTTTAATATATATGTAGTATAGTTAAAAATAAATATTTTTTTTTATTTCACAAAGATCAAAGTTTGTTTTCACCGTAACTCAACAGTAGTCCCGGCCAAAGACGTTACAATATAATTCATATGAAAGCATAACCTTTATATCATCCTAATTTTTTGTATCTTTTTTTCTGCAGCGAAATATTACAAGGAAAAGCATCGACATATGAAATGCATCAAGAATTAAATTAACTGCTTTTATAGAGAAGTTAAATCTTTTGCATGCAATAGCATCCATGAAGTTACAGTTATTAGCACTTAAATTTGTAAATACGTAAAGGTAAAAATCAATTTTAAAGGAAAAAAATCACTTGAAAAATCTTCAATACATCAGGTAACTGTTATATTAATATATCTTTTGAAATAAGAATAAATACCTACATAAGATGTGCCATCCAATCAGGAAGTTAAACAAATACACAGATCATGGGATTAAAAACTTATTTCCCAACTCGAATCAAAAACAGGTGTTTCGCGCAAGAGAACATTACCTACCGTTGTTAGCGAGTTCAGGGTCAGTGTTGTTTTCCGACTTCAGAAAATAGGAATAAACATCTTTCCACGCCCAGCCGGTCGCCCCAGCTTCAGCCCATTGGTCGTAATCTCTCCGGTTGCCTCTTACGTACAGCATGCAGTTGATGAGGCTGGAGCCCCCGACACCTTTTCCCCTGGGCACTGGGATTTGCTGCAAAAAAGCAAATACAGAGAAGGAATAATACGCTGTTTATATTTTAATTTCAATTTATCTATTTTTCATCAGATTCCCTGTAATTTAGCACAGCTCTACAATGTCACCTTTAGATAGTTGAAACAATGTACAAAATTAGACATTCCATAGAAAAAACATTATGTCGTTATTCCAGAAAACATTTTCTTCATTTTTAAATGGTTATTTTGCTCATGCGCCTTATTTTTAATATGCCCATTGATACGGGTTAGTTTTACATATGTTTTAATGTAAGGAACTCAAAAAGAATTGAATTAGATTAAGAAATGACTGAATTATTTTTATCAATTGCAACTAGAAAATATTTGGATAATTTTATAAATCAGCAACATTTTCCAAATGAGTTGTATGTTAAATTTGATTCTTCGAATGTTGTTTCAACATTCGAATGTTATTGAAAAATAAATAAAATGTGAAAGGACTTGGGGAAAAAATACTTGATTGAACTGTTGCAGATTGATTGTACGATACATTGGATTTCAAAATGAAAGAAATGAACAAGTGAGGGTAAAATTTCTTTCACATCAATATATTAGTTTGCGAATGGGAATAATTTTCTTCATCACGAAATAAATCAACATTTGAGATTTTTTTTATATATTTTATATAATTTGTAAAAATCTTCAATTGTCCAAACCTCTTGTCCATATTATACACGTATACACATATATTAGCACACAGTTAACTAAAAAACAATTTATTTACAGTGGAAATAAAGCCAATCCGTAAATAAAATACGTATTTAGTCAAAATCGTCAAGTCTATTTTATTTATCGTTTGAGATTGAAATAGCTGCAACAGTATTATATAAATTGTTTTTAAACTTTTAATTAAACTGAATATACAGTTGTCAACAATTATAACAAGCTACATATGCATGAATTTTCAGCCAATTGGGGCAACTCAAATGCATGGATTTTTTACGCCAGTAGAGGTGTAACAATTCTGGTTATAATTTTTTAATTTCTTTTATTATGTTTTATTTTAATTCAAAAGTAATTCAAAATGAATTGATTAATTTTAACAATGTTTAATTTTAGAGGCATCAAACGCTAAGAAAATAAACAGAATCGTATGAAAAAAATGACCGAAAACATGTTAAGCTTAACCTCATTAGCGGGAGGGGGGGAACTAACTGAAGTCTTACTCTTTTGACTGTGGGGAAAATGAAGATTTTTGGCGGGGAAGCTAGTTTTCAATTAATAAAAAATTAGCCATTCAATTAACCGGATTAAATAGTCTATGTCCTATTCTAGAATATAATCTATCTATGTGCTAAATTTCGAGTTTGATTGACTAACATCATTCATCCATCCAAACTTTTATAATATCATTTAAATATATTTTTTGTAAAAATCGCATCTTTTTCAATTATAACAAAGAATTTTCACCTAAATTACAAGAATTTTACAATATATATGATAATGTATCAATGACGCATTAACCTGAAATACAACAAAAATATTTTAAGCATTGCAGGACATACGAGCATGTTGTAATAAATGATCCATAACTACAAATAATGTAAAAAAAATTCTTTCAAAATTTCGGAACCAAATTTTTGCTGTGACTGCAGTATAAATATTCCAATATAATATTGTTTTAATGCAAGAAGTATTGGCTTAAAAATTATATAAATTTCAGTTACTTTCCGAGAGAAACTAAATCATACAAGCTCTTCTAGAGATGAATGTTTTTTAGTCGTTAAACTTCAAAGTATCGTACTTAATTACATAAAGGTTTGAATTAAAAATTGAAATCAGAAACTTATTTAACTTAAAATTAAGTACGTAACTTGCTAATTAAAAGTTTCTAGGAGCCTTTACGGAGAGAGCACTACAGTAAAATTCATGATATTAAAAATGTCATAGCATCTAATTAAATTAGGAAGGTTCATGGCCACAGTGTTCAGGACTGGTTCAGAATATTAATGCATCGAATATTTCCGACTAGCTATATGTTTAGCAAAGGCGTATAGTTTTTTTTATAAAGTAAAAACTGAAAACCCATTCATAAATATGCAGAAAAATATTAAAAAATCGTGCTATTTATTATAACTTCCTATAAATATAATAACATTCATTAAATCCAGAAAAGTGTATAAGAAGAACAGTAAACTAAATATAATTAACACTAAGATCAATTTTGGATAGTAGGCAAATACCCTATTTGTATATCCAGCTGCGGCCCTTTTTTGTGGCGCCGATAAGAACTGCCAGTCATTATCAGTAAATTGGTTGAGGAGACCCGCCACTGGTATTTCTGTAATGGGATCCACATGACCACCGGCTTCCAGTAAGAGGACCTTCACGCAGGGGTCTTCAGACAGACGGGAGGCGAGGACGGAACCAGCGGACCCGGCACCAACTGAGGGAAAACATAGCATATAACTGTATTTTAATGATTACGGCAAATATTTTGATCCCTTCCACAACAGCTGGAGAAATTATGCAACCATGAACTTGCTACCAGTTTATGAATTTCAGGTTTATAAATGAAGGGTGTGTAGAGTTGTGTATGTAAAGCTCATTATAAAACATTGAGCCAGCTTCATAATTTTACAAAAAAAATTAATAAGTCAATAATAATGTGAAAAAGTGCGTTATACTTTTGAGGAACATTTTGAAGAAATAGCCATAAGCAAGAAATTGTCTTTCCAAATTACAAAAATTCTAACTAATCATTGACAAATTTTTGATTTTGAAACTTTAAATAATTGAATGAAAAAAGTTAATGGGAACTAATAAAAATTATATATATATATATATATATATATATATATATATATATATATATGGCAAATGCTTAATGAAGTAATAAATAATTTTAAAAATGTTTGATAATACTTTACAAATAATAAAGTTCAAAATTACTATGATCAAGATGATTTTGTAAGAATATAGGAGTGAAAGAAACTGTAGATTTGAAATTATTGAAAGAGAGACACTTGACATTTTTTTATGTTTTCGATAAATATATAATCCTCTATTTATTACGTGAAATTAAGTTTTCTTTGATAAAAATGAAACCGGTTATTTTATGGTGTTCAAACCATAAATTAATTGATAACCGCATAAAGTAAAGAATATATATTGATAAGGATATATATTGATAGCCTTTAAGAATATATATTGATAGCCACATAAAGTAAAATATTAAGGTTAAATTTTATGAATATTTCCATATCATAAATATATTTTAGATCGTAAATATATATCATAAATATATTCTATTTATATTAATAAACTACAATTATTTCTAATTTCTCCATTTCCTAGTAGTTTTTAGAAGAAATTTAAATTTAATTCAACAGTCTTTCGGAAGTTATTGATTAAAATGTGGCAAATGATTTCTGAAAGAAAAATTGAGCATAACTTACTGAAAAGCCATTTTCAAGTTCAAAATTTACCTTTTCTCTGTTATCGTTTAAGTATTAGGTGATGTTTATTCTAATTTTTATAATGAATAATAATTCTTAACTAAATAACTAATAACTCTTAAATAATTAATAGTCATTAATTAAATAACTTTTAATTAAAATAATATCTTTTTCCTTTAATATGTACTATAAAGAGATATAATTATATTTTTGGGGAAATTAAGTTCCAAAAAAATTCATTCATCTTGGATGAACTGGTTATAAACAAAAGAAAAAAAACCACAAGGGAAAAAAAAAGTTATATTTTATCAGATTTTAGTTTCTTTTCAGCTGATGAAGCTCAAAAGAAAACACACAAGTCAGAATCGATCACTGTCTTTCTCTTTTTAAAAATAAGTATTATACGATTCCAAATTAATAAATTTAAATCTTTTCAGGATTTTTAAAAATCTTGTTTTTATTGATTTGACGCAACTTATTTTCATTTTTTGAGCACTTAGTTAAAATCAGAAAGGAAAGATAAATTAAAATTAATAAAGTAAACGAAAACTGGAAAAATTAGAAAATTTATATTCGGTAACAAAAAGTTACTTGAATTTTATTTCTCAAAATAAAGCTCAATAGCAGAAGTTTATAATAACAATAATAAACGATTAAAATGTTTACAAAATTCTACTTACCAATGATATAATCATATTCTTTATGAAAATAAATTGATAATTCTGGTTGATATGGAACAAACGCAAGGGTGTAGAAAAAAATTTGGATGAAGGCCCTAAATATATCAGGTATACTCATATCCCTATGTGTATTTCAAGATATGAGGAAAAATATATTTCACTGAGAAGACCAGCTCTATCTTGCCCCATTATTTAAAGACAGAAATTTTTAGGCATTATAAAGAATGTAGAGGCTGGCGTCACAATGATGCTATCAAAAATCACGTTTTCGTCAAATAACAGAAGATTCAATATTTGTTTCTGTTATTAAATGTGGAAGATTATAATTTGATATTTATTATGTCGTATAACACAATTTATTAATATCCTACGACGCAAAATGTCTGAGGTAGGTTTTTTTTATTTAAAGTTTAAATCTATTATTTTTAACTTCTATTAAATCTGTTATTTTTATCTTCTTCATGTATACATGCATAATCCTCGAATTCTCTCTTTCTACATAATTCTACGCACGAAAGCACACCCTCATATTATATAATTAAATCACGTATCTAATATAAATTAACTAAACAATTATATTTCATAGTTATTTTCTCTTTATAACATTCATTTGTAGACACACTCTACTTTCATTCAAGAAGGGAGGATCGTGTACCATTGAAGGACAGATTAATCCTCTATTTATTGACTGCCTTTTACGGATTTGCACTAAAATTGGGGCTTCTAAAGTTTGAAAAAATACTCTGTGTAACAAAAAAAATCGACGCCCCAAGAAGCAATCATCAGATTGCTTTGAAATTTCGTATGCACGAATTTTTTTACCAGATATGTAGACGATTAAATTTTGATATCCAATAAATAAATAGTTTGATCTCCAACGAATCGTAACTGCACATCCAGCAGATGTATATGAGGACCAGTTCTTCAACTGTTGTTAAAACTTTCGGTTTGATTACGATTCAGATTACCTTTTAACAACTTAAAAAAGGGCTCGCTGCAGAGTTCGTGCTCATTACGATCAACTGTCAGAGTTTGACAGAGGTCATATCATTGGATTGAAAGAGGCCGTTTGGACAAATTGAAAAATCACTCGTCATTTGAATCGAAGCGATGTGGTGATTCGAAGATGCTGGCAAGGATGGGTGGAAAATGGCAGAGTTCAGCGTCAGGATGGTAACGGTCGACATAGGGCAACAACAGATCATGGGGACAGAGTGATTGTCTGATCAGCTGTCACAGCGCCTTCTTTATTACTATCAACCATCAGATGTTCAACCCAAACATTAGTGTCCACCATGACCATTCACAAACGGTTGAGACAGCGAAATCTACGCCCGCGCCGACCGTTACGCCACATAACACTCATGCCTGCACACCGCCAAGCCAGTTACAATGACGAACGGCTTGATCAAGTTGGAATGATGCCGACTGGGGACATATAGTCTTTAGGGACGAATCTCACTCCCAACTGTGTCCTGACAATAATCGAAAACGTGTTTGGACACACACAGGGCAGATGGGAATCCTGCTTTCACTATATCACGCCGCACCGGCCCTCAATAAAGCATTATTATCTGGGTTGCCATTTCTTTTGATAACCAGACCCCTTTCGTCGTTATTAGACTTACTGCACAGCGGTACGTCGACGGCATCCTAATACCTGTTTTCCTATCGTTCCATGACAAACATATCCTTAGTTTATCCTTGTTTTCCTTGTCAAACATATCCTTAGTCTGTCAGATCTCTCTCCCATCGAGCATATCTGGGATATGATAGGAAAGCAATTACATTTGCCCAAGAATGTTGGTGACCTCTTTCGACAATTGGAGAGCATTTGGCAGGAAATACCGCAGGAGACCATCCGGAAGCTTTATCAGTCTATGCATCGCCGTGTTGAAGCTCGTATCCAGGCTAGGTGCGGGGCAACACCGAATTGAACTTGCTACTGTAACTCTGAAATAAATTATTCAATTGTTCTGAGATTTTAAAAATTTACTATTCTGTACATTTTCATCCTATTCACCAATTTTCGTCTCAATCGGACTACTCCTTCTTGGTGCCTCAATTTTTTGTTGTAGAGTGTGTTGTAGAGTGCATTTTGTTGTACCTGTAAAGATGAGACTGGCATAGTAGGGTAGGGTAAATTTACAAATTTGTGACACAGTGTGCATTATATCAACCCAGAACTTACTTCTTATCACTCCACTATTTCAAATTTTTTTTAAAATTGCTATTTCAAATTGTTTCCTCTCTATTACAAATTGTTCAATAGTAAAAACTACTTTTAGTCTTAAGAAAGGGCAAAACTATTAGTTTAATATAAATTTAATGCATCCACGTCATCTATTTCCCTTTACTTTGTTTTTATTGGGTTTCCGCGTTAGGCGATTATGTTTCTAATAACTATTATTTTAGGTTCTTCTCCTTCACACAGCAAATATAAGATTTTTGGTATATATTGGGATTTTTTCAGTTTCTGTTCCTTAATAGTGTTTTTGATTGGATGAAAATAATTCCATTGAGTATATATATATATATATATATATATATATATATATATACACAAACACATGTGCTCCCATAATACAGCTCACAGCCTTTACTTCTGCAATTACTACTATGAGACATATACTTCCGACTGCCAAATTTTATCAAAGTCAATTGTATAAAAATACTTCGGTTTCTACGAGAATTGATTATAAAAAATAAATTTTTTATGCATCCATCATAGTGCGAAATTGTCACAAAATGTTCATCTTATATTAAGCTTTTCCATGCATAAAGTTCACCCACACTCTTTACCAAATTTGCCTAGTATTTTTTTACTTTTAGACTGACCAATCACATATTTCGAAGGATTGCATATTTGAAATGACAAAATTCAATCCATACACAAAAGTTGTCCAATGGAATATTTGTCTTCTAATACATCCTCCAAACATCAAGTCTTCAAAAAAATTTGTTCGCCATGCTTAATTTTATTGATCGCTTTGGTTGATGGGCAGTTTCAACTTAAAAAAAGAAGAGAAAAGAAACTTGAGTGTGTGAATATTCAAGATATCACAAAGAAGTACTAGAATCTCAGAGAAGCCGAACAAGGAAATAAAATACGGTTATCATTTCCTAATGATCCTTTCCGACAAATACGACTACCATTCTCAGCGAGGAACCGCCAAACGGTAGAAAATTTTGTTTTTGAACCCATAGATCTGTAAAAGTGCCTTCCTTGCGTTGGAACTTACTGCACTGGGAACTAACATTAAAAATTCATAATTATATAAATATAGGCATTTCTCTCTATCTATAATGTTTAATTATCCACTATTAGCAAACAACAAGATTCGCAAAAAAACATTGTTACAAGCTGACGGGCGCCTCGGAAGCACTCCGAAATGGCGACGTTTGACTAGGAGCTTAGTGCCAGCCGGGTAGGTTTGGCGAAAGGAATACTCTGGTAGCCACTGAATCTTACATGAAGGTCCGCGTGCTTTTAGGCACGTGTTTGCTCGGCTATATAAGGGATGGGTTGCCGTAGTTTTGGCAGTTTTCCTCTCGGAAAAGAAGCGTCTCGTTGGACTAACGGATTACTTTTCTTGCTTGTTATTAGTGAGTTGTGTTTACGCTTCCTGTTAACTTTGTATTATTGACCTGTGATTTACTGTTTACTGTGCTAACGATAGTTGCTTAATTGTAAGGCTTGTATTTACGCTGTAAGTGATTGTGGACTGCTGGATTGTTTTTATCAGAAATTTTACTTCATCGACTCATCCTGTAAATATTTGTGAATAGAGGGATTTTGAGAAAAAAAAGTTTTTTACATATAGGCTTTAGAAATTTTATGTACTTTAAAAAAACTCTTTAAAGCAGCTGAATATGAGCTCTAATTCACAGTTTTTCTTAAAGAACGTTTTTATTACATAAATAACAAACTAGAGATAGTTCCAAAACTACATTTTTAGGGGGAGGATAACGCTTTCTCTTACATCATTTTCATGAGGGGAGGAGGGACATTGGTTTCTCCAAAAGTGCCTCATATACGTTTTAACAAAAGTACTGTCGCCTCTTATTTCCTAAAATCCTTTTGGAATTTGTATAAGGCCATCAATGCTCTGCAAGGCATTAGCCAATAATATTGCAGAAATATTGATATTTGGAGTGAATTTTTCGCATTTGCTGAATTTGTGGAGGCGAATAACCTGTAACATGTAGCTAATATTACATGAGAATCAAATTTACGATTAGAAGCATGTTTCTCTACAAATTAAAACTTACCAGCAACTTACCTTCTCTAATTAAAGGCTCAAAATCAAGAAGCCTAGTTAAATAATATTACGAGCTTAAAGTTATGACTGAATTCATGGAGGTAATTTTCAAGTACACGTCACATAAAAACTAAAAATGTTTCAATGAGAATTATTCTGAAAGCTGAGGCACCAGTTTACGATCAACGGACAAAAATTATCAATATCTTTTAAATGTGCTTCATACTTTAACTAAATTTTCTCATCGTTGCACCGCTGTCAAATTACCTTGGCAGAAGCAACTAGGATATACTGGAATTACAGAAAAAGAATTTTACGAAACCTGAAGAAATAGTAACGTATCGAAGGTCCATCATTAGTGACTATCCTGTTGTAGAGGGAATCGAACAATTGCAAATGAAAGCTGTTAAATTACACAAGCGTAAGGAATCCATTATACATTTAAATCAGTTAAAAAGTCACTACATACACTCATGCCCATAAATTATTGATAATTTACAGTCACGTAGGAATAGAACACCAAAATAAATATGTAAAATTTATTACAGACGTCTTGGAAAAACCCATCAAATTTCAGAAAGCCACCAGAGGACACCAATAGTACTTCATGATGACGAGAGTGTAAGAGAGTGATATATAAGGAATACAGACAAGGATGTAAAATTGTTCTCAAGCTCTTTATAAGCGATTCAGTGCAATAACCTCATAGTTGTGAGACAAAGACGACATGTGGAGAATTTTTTACATGATAGAAACAGCTGGAAGTACCCAAGAAACTTGGTTCCGTCCAGAGTGTCACCTCTAGGCTTTGGCGACGATTCCAAGATGATGGTAATGTGAGTAGACGTTACATCACAGGTCACTCCCGAGTTGCAATTCTGAACGAGAACAAGAATTTAGCAGTTACTAAGAACGGAGCACAACATCGGTTAAAAGAAACGGAACAAAACATCAAACCTGTCTCGTCAGCTCTCTTTCGCCACTGCTTTTGACAGTTTAAAGATAGACCATGTAAAGACACTTAGGGCAGATTGGTCTATATGCTCTTAGGCCTGACAGATTAGTTCAATTAACTGAAACTCAATGTCGTCTGCGGTTACTTTGGAATAGAGGGTATGCCTTATGGACAAAGCAACAGTAGGCTTTGTGATGTTATCCGAAGAGTTCAGGTTTAAATTACATAATGATTCTCACCGAAATTTCATATGGAGATCCCCAGGTACTCGTTATCACCAAGAGAACATCATTGAACTGCACCGTTACGGTGGAGCAGAAAATCTCGTTTCTTGAGGAATTCTGATCTACATGTTCAAATTAGAGCCTTGACATGCTAAATATATCAGGAACTCATTCTGGAACAAAATGAGCGTTTGTTTTTAGTGCCATGGGCGCAGAATTCGTGTTTATGGATGACAACGCCAATCCAGACCATGCAAACATTGTAAAAGAATGCCTTCGATAGGAGGATATCGGTCGTATGGACTGGCCAGTATGCTCACCGAAAATGAATCCAATAGAGCATGTGTAGGACATCCCTAGCTGACGGGTTGCAGCACGTCAACTACCATATACATGTCTACCGGAACTTCGGACAGTATTTTTTGATGGGTGAAATATTATTTCATAAGATCCGATCGATAATTTGGTACTCAGCATGCCTAAGTGTTGTAAGGACTGTATTCCATTGTTTTGGAGAAACATTATTTATTACCCATCATAAAAACCATGCAATATTGGTTCTTGTAAATATTTTTTGTAGATTGCTCCAGGGAGAAGAAAACCGCAATTTTTATTCATGATATAAAACGTATAGCATCTTTTTCGCTCTTACCTTTTCGTTTAATAAATAGTCTTTACAAATATACCACATTTATTTTGCTTCTGACTTTTTCTTTTTCCTGAGCTTGGATTATCTTTAATTTATAGACATGTATGTATATCCTAAACTGAAATAAATACTATGCAATTAACAGAAAATTTTAAAACTAAAAGCGAGTTAGAAAAGGATCAAATTTAATGCAATTTCATTAGGAAAGTAAACGTGACACGTGAAAATTGATTTCATGATTAAATAAATAAGCAATGAAACAGTTTCATGATTAAAAAATATTTCAAATCATAATCTTTTCCATGAAAGTTTTAACATTTGTACATCAAATGTTATTTTCCAACAGCTATATTTTATGATTTTTCGTATTTAAATTTAATTTTTAACCTTACAGTTTGTTTAAATACCATTGTGTGTTTTAGATATTTTTTGCTTTCATAATCTCATTAGTAATCAAATTATTTCTGCGAAAAAATATTTTTAAAAAATGAAGAAAAATTAACTTTTTATCTAAAGAGTTTCCAAATTTTATTAATGTAGAAAAAATATAATAAATAATAGCATGCTTAAGTTAGTTGTATCTCGAATATCATGGAAGTATTCTTTAATTATTATTGAATACTATGATTGAAATTGGAAGCGAAACTTTAAAAGCAATGTAATATTTTTCTTAATTGTAAATTGGAATTCTGGAACTGAGTTGAAAAAATTGGAAAGTGACATTAACTTTGCCCTTGATGAATTACAAAAATTTGCTGAAAGAAATCTTTGATGAATTATGGAATTGAATTGATTTTGAACCCTAATGAGTTTGTAGTTGGGCTCTTTACTACTAATAGAAAACTATATTGATTCCTCCTAACAACTTATCGAATCATCAACCTTTTGCTTTCGTTAAGCATTCAAAATATTTCAGTTTCCTGAGATCTAGAGATATTGTGTAATAAACTTTTAGATCATTAGATAGTAAACCCCACAGCATAACAAAATGTATATTGGGACGTGACTGGAGAGGTAACACTATTATTCTCAGTAGCAACTACATTTCTCTTATTCGGCCTTTTCTGAAATACGGATATCTAATTTATTACTGTGCTTCAGTTTTCACTCTGAAGAAACTTTAACGACTCCAGCTTAACTCTGCTCTAATCATCACTGGCCTACATAATTTTCCCCTAATGACATGGTGCTTAATGAGGCAAATCTGCATCCCTTAAGATTTAAAAGTAGCGCTTGCCTGGTTAAATACTTAAATAAACTTTGTAATCTTTATGAAATATGGTTTATGAAATAGAGCATGTGAATGCCCCAGATTTTGGAGGAACAATTAAAGATTCAAAAGAAACAGCCTGTTTTGTCGAGTACTCAATAACAATACTGCCTCTAGTTCTGTGGAACAGCATTACTGGACTTAATGTTTCAATCTATTTGAGGATCTTACCATACTGACCTTCTTGTTCAAGAGAACAAGCAAAAGGTTCTCCTAAGGCAACTGACCATTCAGAGTACAAAGGGTGGCAAAAATGATAATGATGGTTCTCACAGAGGAAATTACATTGTTTCAATATGAAAAGTTAAAAATCCAGAAAAGGAATCCCGATTTGTGCTCTAATTTTAGGGACCTAACTTATAGCCATCAATAAAGGAAGGGAATTGTTCAAGTCATTCATTCATAAAAATGAAATTTATATTCTGTCAGATATTAAAAATTCAATTCAACATTCAGTCGACTGGCTTAATATGAGGATAATGTTGGAGTGAGTGTACTCAAAAATCTAAAGGCTTTTTCTTGTCTCATCAGATGCACCTACAAGGGATATTATCTCTTATTAGTATACAATGTAATGAAAATGTGGACACTGTGGTTAAAGAGGGGATGTCTTTGAGCCTGCTGCAACTCTTACCTAAATGGAAATTTTCTCAAGATATAAAAGCCAAAATAAAACCACAAGAATAGTCGTCAGGGAGGCTTTCTGACTTTTGATTGTAGTTGGCAGGATTTGACTACTCTTAGTCGCTTTACCTGTGATCACCTTGGATCTATACAATATTTTGAGGGTTCTAAGGTCTTTGATATCTACTCTAAGTGTTTTACAAAGATACTTCACCTAATCACATTGTTATTTGTCTGGTCCATGCAGGATCTTAAGGACAGTCCACTGTTACTACTGGGCTTCTTCAGGGTCCACAGTTCCATTGGCTTTATATTGTTCAGCTGTTCTTGGAAATGTCCAACAAAAACATATTGTAACAAAAAAACATCTCTTTAAGACTTAGATATCCGCTCTCGCAGAATTTGTTTGAAGAGCTACAAGTGTTCTAAGAATGCCGAGCGAACGTTTTAAGTGGAAAGGATATTCCATTAAAAGCTTTAAAAACGACAACTATGGATTATTGGTCCTTAACTGAGATCCAAAATGCACAGATGGAAGAAATTGTTATTTTATCGATTCTGAAAAAGAAAAGAAACTTGACGTATTAACTATCTTTGCTGGAATTTACTCCTAAAATTCCTCTTATAAAATGATGTATGCCTCTTTCAGATTCCTTGCAGTTTAAAGATGTTTATAAATACTAAATGTATAACCTGTTCAGTAAAGTGAAATGAAAATTCTTTTGTAAACTGAAGTGAATTACTTTTGGTTCCGAGCTTCTTGTCAATAAAGAGTTGAGATTCTTCGGAAGTGGTGGTGTGTATTCTGAGTTGAGTTTCCTTTTAATTAATCAATGAGTATTCAATGAGGAGACGTTGATGTGTGTATTCATCTCAGCTATCAACATTTGGTTCATTGAGCTGGAGGATTTATTACTTGTGAGTGAGATTTATTTTGCAAAAATGTTTTAAAATCGCATAAAAGAGGATCTCAAGCAGATCGCGGAGGATTTCTGCGATAGCGTGCCTTCAAATGCTAAGGTAAGCAAATAAAAAGAACTTATTTTGAAATCAAAATCTTATGAGGATGATAAAGATCTTATGATAACCTATGTTAATAGTATTGTGAGTGAAAGAAAATCTTATGAAGAGAGAAGTAGAGCTCTATAAATTGAAAACATTAAAATGGAACGAATTAACTCGAATTGTAATTATCAAAAACCTAATCCAGCGTTAATAGCAACAAAGGCTAGATAAAACTGAGAGTGGTAGACATAATGATTCATTAGATGGTTTAATTAAAAGCATTAAAAAACTTAATTAACGTTCCAAGAAAGAGTCATGGGGATTATTTTTTTCTTCTCTAGAGAGTCTTCCTGACAAAAGATGTACCCGAAACTCTTAAAGCAGAAATCCTTCTAATCTAGCGTGCATCTAATATCATTGTGTATATTAAAGATGACGAAATTAAAAATTATGGGGTTATGAGATCAATAGTTCTAAGAGCGTTTGAACCTATTTCCCAGGTTTGTTTAGAAAACTTTAGAAAAGACAAGGTTTAAATGAATCGCATGTGCAATTTGCTTCGCGTCTTACAACAAATTTTGAGTACTACTTAAAATTAAGAATTACCGAATTTGAGACACTGAAACAATTGTTTGTTTCAGATAAGATATTCCAAATTCTAGACAAAGAAACAGCAGCACATATACGTATAAAACAAGATGAGAGTTCGTTCACGCTAATGGAGCTTGCAAAACAATGTGATTTATTTTTTGCTTCCCGTGGAAAACTTTAAAACGAAAGTAATTATGGTAAAGGCTATAGAAATTCGGCAAAAGTATTCCAATCCGATTCAAAACCTACAAAATTGTGAGTCTAAGGTATTCTTTTCAGATTTTTGGAATTTAAATTGTGTCTTTTGTAATGAGGCACATTTTTTGGCTAATTGTGAGTCTTATTTAAAATTAAGTGTACAATAACGGGTAGAATATGTGAAAAATAAGAAACTGCTTTTGTTGTTTATATCCGCATTTAGTTTCGAATTGCAAATCAAAGGTTAGTTGTTTTGCATTTTGTTTAGTTGTTTTGCCATCATAAGTCTTTGCAGTTTCCGAGAATAATTAGTGTTGAAAGCGAAAGAGAATCACTTCCATCAATAAAAAATAAAAATTTAAAAAGCGCAGCTACAACGAGCAATTCTAACGAAACAGCTGATTCATCGACCTTGAACGTGAATGCAGAATTTGTTTATAATGAAAAAATATTTATGAGAAGCTATTCAAACAAAGAGAATCAAGTATTGCTTTCAACTGCAGTTATGTTTTCTTATTGATGAGACAGGAAATAAATGTGCAGTTAAATGTTTGTTAGATGTTGGAAGTGAATCCAATTTTTTATCTAATGATTTAGCTGAGCATTTGCGATTAAAAAGAGAGTTTTAGTTTCAGGAATTAATGATATATCCTTAACAATAAAACACAAAATTAATGCTTCAATTTGTAATGAGGATGACAGTTTTATTAGGAATTTGAAT
Organism: Argiope argentata; assembly: GCA_026289955.1. Lineage (NCBI taxonomy): Eukaryota > Metazoa > Arthropoda > Arachnida > Araneae > Araneidae > Argiope > Argiope argentata. The sequence goes on from JAOUZG010019129.1 coordinate 184,443, forward strand.
TTCCTGGTGGTTCCAAGAATTTCTGCTGGAAAAACTCCTTCGAATGCTATTGACATTTCAGCATTAGATTTTTCTAGTGTCAAATTGGCGGATAAACGATTCAATAATTCCGAGAGAGCTCAAATGTTGCTGGGAGCTGGAATATTTTATGAGTTGCTGAAACCAGGCCAAATTCATGTTAATAACTCTAATCTTATCCTTCAAAACACTGTTTTTGGATTTGTAGTATCTGGGACAAATCCAACTGAGGCGAAAAATAAGATTCACTGCGGACTTATAAAGGAAGAAAATAATCTAGATAAAACACTTCGAAAATTTTGGGAAATTGAGTGTTGAAATTGAAAATTCCCAAAATAAAGAAACATTAATATGTGAAAAACATTTCGTCAAAAATTTCACTTGAGATAAGTCTGGTAGATACGTGGTTAAAATGGCTCTAAAAGAAGGTCCAAATACTTTAAGTAATTCAAAACAAATTTCATCTAAAAAGCTAAATTCTTTATGGAGTCGATTAGCAAGAGAGCCCGAGTATTGAAAGTTATATTCAGATTTTTTAAAAGAATAACAACAGTTAGATCATATGATTGAAACTTATGAGAGTGAGGAGGAAAGTGGATCATATTACATTCTCCAACTTGGAGTGCATAGAGAATTAGAGAAGAGTAAGTCAATACCCTTAAGAGTCGTATATAATGCTTCTGCATTAACAACTGAAGGCAAATCTTTGAATTCTATACAATACAATGGAGGTGCCATACAGGAAGAACTGTTTTCAATTATGATACGATTTAGAAAACATATTTTTGCCTTTACTGCATATATAAAAAAATGTATCGAGTAACTGCTATTCATCCTGATCAAAGAAAGTTATAAAAAATATTGGGGAAGGAAAGCCTTGAGGAACCTATCAAGAATTTCGAGTTGACTACAGTTACATACGGAGCAACAAGTGCACCTTTTTTGGAAATGAGAACTTTTAAGCAGCTTGCAATTGATGAAGGAAAGAAATACCCCGCAGCAGCAACGGTGTTAGAAAATGACTTCTACATGGATGATGTTCTTTCTGGTTCTGATTGTTTAGAATCTGCAAAAACACTCCAAAGAGAGTTGATTGAGATATTGAGTAGCGGAAGGATGACTTTGCATAAATGGTGCAATAACACTGCTGAGATTGCAGTAAATAACGAATCCTACTCCTTTGCTTATGCTGAAGAAACCAAAGCACTTGGTGTTCTTTGGAAATTTAAAGAGGACTGTTTTGCTTTCAAAGTGTCGAGTGAGAATTTCGTTGTGACAAAACGACAAGTTTTATCAATCAGAGCTCGTGTTTTTGATCCACTCGGTATTTTAGGTCCAATGGTTACCAGAGCAAAAAATATTTTTACAACGGTTACGGTTACTGGAATTAAACTGGGACGATCCTCTCCTTTCAAGGGAAAAAGACGAATGGTTACGATTTTCATCAGCTCTTCAATTTATCAAAGGTATTAGAGTTGACAGGTGTATATTACTTCCAAACCCAGATTTGATTGAAATATATGGCTTTGCGGATGCTAGCGAAGTTGCTTTTGGAGCAGCGATTTACTGCAAATCGCATTCAAAAACTGGTGAAGTGTGTGTAAAATTAATAACTAGTAAATTCAGAGTGTCGCCATTAAAACTTCTGACAATTCCGAAATTGGAGCTTTGAGCAGCAGTTATACTTTCCAAATTAATAGTTCGAGTAATTTCCTCCCTCAAAATGGATATAACCAGCACTTATTTGTGGTTTGATTCCATGATTTTGTTGTGTTGGCTAAAAAAGAACCTTGTCACTTAAAACATTTGTGGCAATCCAAGTTGCAACCATACAAGCATTAACCAAGGTGAACTAGTGGATGCCCGTACTTCCCGCAACAACCCAGCTGACTTGATTTCCAAAGGTGTGGATCCAGACAATTTGGCTGAAAGCTCTTTGTGGTGGAATGGTCCTGAGTTCCTGATCGGTAGAGACTATCCAGACAATTTGGCCGAAAGCTCTTTGTGGTGGAATGGTCCTGAGTTCCTGATCGGTAGA
>JAOUZG010019129.1:195827-208172 GCA_026289955.1 Argiope argentata
CGTTGTGAAAACAGTATTTATTTTATTATAACTTGCGAGTATTTGTACATGCTATAATTATTTTTAATATCATAAAGAAAAATTTCAAAAGTCTTATTACCCCTCAAAAAGAATACACGATGTTTTATTAGGTACAAAATCATTTAGTTTTATTGAAATAGTCGGTTCTTCCGAAGTTAGTGACGCAGTGGTTGTTTGCAGTTTTATATTTGATAAAAGGATGCTTCTCATCTTCCAGAAAGTATGAGAGGAGCAAATACAACGTTTGAAATAAAATTAAGTAAGTAATTTTATATCTTCGAATATATGCTATATTTCCAAGCTTTATTTAAACTTTTCTAATGAATAAATATTTTATCCTATAATTTTCTAAGAACAGACATAAGAATTTAAAGCAGGAGCATAATTTCAAGATTTAAAATTTTGTGTGTAATTTATGTACGAAAAATTCGTAAATGTTTTTGCATATCAATATATTTTTAAATATAAAAGGTTTATAATGTGCTATATTTGCTATGATATGAAATAATATAATTTATTTTATATGGAAATAAAAAGGAGGAATTTATAAAATTATATTTGAAAAGATTTTTAAGAGATGATTTGGATAAATTATAAATGGAATCTTGGGGGTTATTTAAGACACGTACTTCACCCAGAGGTAATTTATTTTTTTAAATCAAAATTTTCTCAGAATAGGATGTTTGTGACAGGTTCTATTATATTAGCTTAATCAGTGCCTAACAGAAGATGAATGGTGAATGTTCTCCGCTTAACTAGTTATTTCGAAAAAATATTTTTTAAAAATTTTAATTTAGAAATGCTAGTTGATATTATGGAAAGTATTTCTATTCATTTACTTTGCCTATACATTAAATTCTAAAATGCTGTGTTAATTATTTTTTTTTATAATCGCGAGATTTTTCTTATCGATAAATAAACATTTGGAAAATCATAGGAGTGGATAGTGTTTTTATGCCTTAAAAATTGTGTTTTTTTTACCTGGCATCCTACTTTATTATTATTCTGCACTTCTTTCTAATTTAAATATTCGGATCAAAAATCTTCCCTCTCCTTTAGGATGTAATTTGAGCAAAGTCTACAAAAAGATTTATTTAATGAAAAATAGCCTCCTTTCTTAAATGTCAAAGCAATGGAAAAAAATTGATGATTTAATTCATAAGAAAGGGGAAAAGGGAAAAACGATAAAGGAAAATGAAAGGCTTTAGGAATAAAAACCAAAAAATAAAACGTACAAAAAAAAAGCTGAAGAAAAAAAAAATTTTGGTGCAACATACGAATTATGAAAAAGGGACAAAATTCCTCTACATCCTGAAATTGAGGCAACTTTTACAGCTCACAAATTTTAGAAAAAAATTGCTGGTACTAAATTCAACAAAATTGTTGGATGCATCTTAACGGATATTAGGAATGAATAATTGAACTATAAAAAAAACTAGTTATGTCCAAATCTTGCGATTACATTTTATCAGTGCATAGAGCATAGATCACTAAACTAAATCTCCCTCCTTTAATATTCTTTATTAACAAGTGACAGGAATTCATTTCTACGAGAAATATTATTCAACATAACTTGATAAAAGAATTTAGATCTATAAATGATTTAATTTTGTTAAGCTTTGATAGTTCTAGTTTTATTATTAATAATCATCCGAAACAGTTAAAGCTAAAGATATAAACAAAATTTAATAGTTGGAATGTTATTTAAACCTAAAAGACAATTTTTAACAATAAATCATTAGATGTTTACAATAAAACTGAAATATATAATTTTAAAGTTAATAATTCCCAATCAAATTTCTGAGTCATTTCCATTGAAATTTCTGAATAACTTCCACTCAAATTCAAATTCTCTTTTTTTTCGCTATTTAATAGGTTTGAAAACATATTATAATGATAAACTTTCTTATATTGAGAAATCAAAAACTGTTCTGAAAAATTTATATTCAAACGGCTTTCCTAAAAATTATTGTAATAAAAAGGGTTTAATTAGGGAAGGGTTGTCTTTTTTATATACTATCTTAGTACCTTGTTTAATTGTAGCTTTATATATGAAATTGTGTGGTCTTTTTAATTTTATTAAATAGAAATTTATTCTTTAATACATGCATTTTTTCCTATTTCTATTTTCTCTCTGTCTTTTGCTTTAAGATGGCAAAGTTTTACTTTCATTCACTTACCTTTTTGGTAAAGACTTGCTTTTATATTTATTGAGGAGTTCTTGACGGATGCTAAATTTATTCTAATATATGGACTTATAATCTATTATTATACCATTATTATACTTTTTTTGCGTTGTGGCAAGCATGAACAAACATGAACTTATCTTAAGATTACGGTAAGATTTATTTCCCTTTTATCAATGTTTTGAGCTTTCTGGAGAATATTTTTTGTTAAACCAATTGATGAATTTTTTTAATTATATTTATTTCGATCTTTTTATTAATCGGTATTTCAAAATCTTTTTAATTTTGTATTCCACCGGATTTTTTTTGTCGAGTTCTGTCTCTTAAATTTTCGGAGTTTGAATCTTTATTTTTTTGTTTTCATGTGATTACGTTCAATATTTTTTTATTTATATTTGCATGTGACATATTTTTTTCCGCACTTTTTTCAACCTCATGTGATTTTCATGCACTGATAGAATAACTTGGTTATGTAACTATCTTATAAAAAGTCCCTGTTTAAATTCCTATCGAAAAGTGACACTTGATAAAGTTCCGGGACCGATTCCTTTTTCCATTAGTATATTTCTTTTATTTTTGTCGTTTTCATTCCTTTTTTAGCACTATAATCTCTATAGTTTAGTTATATTTTAGATTACAATATAATCTTCAGGGAATATGCAAAGTTTTATAGATATTTTAGCATTTGCCAAATTTATTGCAATATTATACCTACAAAAATATTCTAGTAATTTAATTTGATAGTTTAACGTCTTGTTTATAAATTCGTTTCCTTTATTTTTGGATTTCTTTTATTGAAGTCCAAAACCATTTTTTTATTTATCGAGAAAAGGAGTATTTAGGCAGAATTCTATTACCGATTTCTTAAAGGAAAATATTTCTTCTGAAGGGAAATAAACGCTAAATATATTACGAATGTTAATTTTTTCCGTCAATAGTAATTCAACAGCACATTCTTTAATTTACATAGTTAAAAAGATCCATTCAATTTTCAGCAACCCATCCAATGATTTAAGTACGACTAAAAAATTTAAATAGACCTTTTAAAGAAAAAACTCAAACGATAAAACCTCTGGAATTGTATCATGTAGATTTGTTTCTGCGCATGCGTTCTAATTCTAGAGCGAAGTAGATTATTTCTAACACAAGGCAACAGATTAATATTAACTATTTAAAATATTATAAATTTTTCTGAATAATTTTTAGCTTGCATTTTTGCAAGTGAATAAATTAAATATATTTTATAAATGAAACAGTTTATTTTCTGCAGAAATGGAAAGGACAAATGAAAAGAAGGACAATCAATCAGTGTCGGATTTCTTCAAGGACAGATCTGTGTTTTTGACTGGAGCTTCAGGATTTGTGGGAATGGTAAGACCAACCTTGTGCCTCTGCTTTCAAGCTTAATCTCTTGCAAAGCTCTTCTAAATATTTTTTCTGAATACCGTATAGAAGAATATATTTTTTGTCATCGCCAGTAAGTTATGTTAGAATTTGGACAGTAAAATTGAAATTAAAAATGTTTTATGTCTCAACTTATATGTTTTATTTCTGTTTTTCACATTTCTTTTCCCCAAACAACACAATTCTCACCAAAATTTAGGAAATCATTGGGTATCACTTTACCACTTCAAATATAATGCACACTTTATGCGTTATACAAAAACTGTGGGAACCATGTGGAAAGAAAATTAATAAGCCAATAAAAAAATCTGAAAACTGGGAGTAAAAAGGCTCTTTTCGCAAGTAACATTTTTATAGCACTGATATCATAATACTAATTTTAAAAAATGGGAAGAAAAATCGGGTAATTTTAATAATCCAAAATTTTATGAACGAATAAGGAAATATGTATAATTTATTTTTACTCATTTCTTTTGGCTTTATTTCAGCACGAATATTATTCAGCTAAATGATAAATTCGTAGTTGTATTCCCATAATTCTCTTCATGGCTCTTACGGTTGTTTTGGAATTCTTATGGAAAGGATGGATAGAATATCTCAAAGTCCATTGCAAATTAATGGCCTCTTGATGTTTTATTGCCTTTTAAATGAGATTACAATCACTGTTGTACTTATATTGTTTCTATATTGTGGGTAAAATTATAATTGATAATATTCAAAAAGGCAATTGATGTTTTAGGTAGTTTATAAAAAACTCACATCTTTCGGTTCACAGATCTTTAAGTTTTGTCTTCTCCCGCCAAACTCTATTTGATTGCTTTGTGTGTTGTGGTTGTTATACCTACCTATTACGACTTGTAAGCTACTGTAGTGTTGTGCTGTGTGTTTCCTGCATTCGTTACTTCTGTTTATAGTTGTTTACTTTGTATTTGCCTCATCTTTGTACTCGTGCTTTTCGTGTAAATAAAAGTCGTCATTTTTTTCTATTAAAGAACTGTTTATTTCAATATAGACCATCGAATCGAAAAGAACAATATTTAAATAATTGTCCATAAAAATATTTAACCTTCGAAAAAGAACCAATGGTTTTTTTACCAAAGCGACGTGAACTCAAGCGAAGAAATTCATATATCAGCTTCTATTAAATTCAGTTTCAATAACAGACATCAAATTTTACATATGATCTTCGAAGGAAGAGTATGACGATTGAATTGATTCGAGAAATTCTAGCTCTTTAGAATCTAGTCAACATTCAATAAAAATAAATCATAAGAAAATATTGTGCAATGAAATAGCCAAAGAATGGGCAGAAGATGAACAAAAGACGTAGATGCTTATTCTGGAAATAAATAGTCATATTATGCAATTTTTTACAATTCGATGACGGAAATATATATTTATTTTTACGTATTAAACAATCATTTTTCATCTTAGAATGATGATTAATGAATTAAAAACTATCATACGAATTAAAAAAGAAAACCAATTAAAAACTTTCGTATTTCTATATCAATGTAGGTTTGATTATATTTCTTCAATAATTATAATACTTAGTTAAAACGAGTGCTTTGAAGAAAATCTGAGTTTGAGATTTGAAAGAATTTATTTAACTTCTTACATAAGAGGCTTTATTTAACAAAACTTTTATATTAAAATATTTAACGCATGGTAATTTCATTTTATATTCATTCAGTGATGAAAGGATATTTCGGTAATTTTATGATGCTTTATTGAATGATTCACAATAAAAAAGCCTTTTATATACTTAAGATATGTACAAAAAAAGCCGTTTTTGACATATCAAACAGAAAATTCATTAGAAGATGTACTGACTGTAGCAGAAAAATTTTTAAGTGCACTGAATATATATGTTCTATTTTCTAAGAACTTTTATAACTAAAGACAAAAATAATAAGTAAGTAAATATTTTACACTAAATATTAATTTAAAATCATATTTTGGCACATTAAAAATAAGCCCCCAATTATAAAAGCAAATTATTTTTTGTTATAACTTATTATTCTAATTGCTTTCTATTTCTTTGTCAAATGCTATTTCTTAGATTTGATTTAATAGGTTTTAAATTTGATATCAAATAGTAAACTTTTGATTAATTTTATAGAATAAAAAATATTTATTCTTGTGTATGAAAAATAGGAAAAAGCTATGGTATTAAATAAATACTCTTCCATTGTAAAATATAACAAAAATTTTTTTAATAAATTTTAAATTTCATCTTAACATTTTTAAAGGCATTAGAACAACCTAAGTCCTCGTATTTTAACTTCTTTAAACACGTTTGAAAAAACAGTTTGTTTCTATTTCACAAAATTATCTTATTATATATTTGAATCCTTCTGCTTTTATTAAGTATCAGTTGCATTTGGAGTAATTAAAATGTTTTAAAAATAATTTTAAATTAATGTCATTTTTAAATCATAAAATTCCATAAATCTTCATTTAAATGGAACTGCTATAGAATTGATATTCATAGTCTTACAATTTCTCAACATTTGCAAAGTTGCGTAGTTAGTTTTTCATTTTTTTTCTCTCTAAATAATATTTACTTCGGTTACTTGAAATATTTGATTACTTTCTATCTGCAGTGTGTCCTTCATTTTGAAATATACAAGATGGGGAATTCATCAAAGGCTAAAATGAATTATTAATTCGATGCTTTTTAGAAGTTTTTTAGAAAAAAATTTCTGAAGATGAAAAACAGTTTATTTGAAGGTAAAATCAAATATGAAATACATTGTTAAGTTATCTAAATCTATCTACTATAAAATCTATTGCTTTTACAAATATAATTAATTATATAAACAGCTATATTCCTGCTTTGGAACATAATACCTATAAAACACTTATTTTCCTATACACAATACGTATAATATTTTCAACACACTGACTTTTTTTTAACTGTGTGGGTTTCTTCTTTTGTTTAGCAAAGTGAACAAAGTACATCGCCTAAGGTGCCCAAAAAATCATAGCGGTATTTTTGAGTTGAGAGTGTAGGATTAAATACTGACATCTTTGTCTTTTTTTACTTTCGTCCTTTTTTTAATCCTAAGATCTCTTTTTTCCATGACTTTCGAGCTTGATTTTCGAAAAAATAAGAAATGACTATTTTATGAATTTATAGCTATTTTCAGCATCTTTAAATAGACTTTAAAATGAAGCATTCTTTATCATATTAATGCATTTCAAATCAAAATACAGGGTTTAATTTCATATTTTTTTATTATGGTAGATTTTACTGGAAACGCTTCTCAGATGCTGTCCAGGAATCACATCTGTTTACATTCTTCTAAGGTCAAAATGAAGTTTGAAGCCGGATCAGAGGAAGGAGTTAATTTTTCAGAAGAAAGTAAGATTGCAGTGCAGTACTTAAGTTATCTATTTTATGTATTTTGTAAAAATTTAACAATATTGATATTTTTATGCAATATTTTATGTCAAAAGTTAAATTTGTAGTGGATGACACTCAATATTAAAACAGTTTTTTCAAATATTATTTCATTAATTAAATTTAATTTTTAATAATTTAAATTGTGTTTTATCAGTTCGAAATGAAAATCGAAATCAACAGGTGATAGCTCAATCTGTAAAATGCGAGGATTTCAGTATTTTATAGGTTATTCTGCAGTGTGTTAAGATGATGAATGCGAGTTCTATTCTTGCCGAAATCAATGTTTTGATCAATTATTTTTATTAATTGTAATTATTTAATAAAAAGCAACTAAAATAATTTTTTTTATCTAAGTAGGAATCTACTTAAATTTTTTTAATATTGTTTATTTTAATTTCAAATGAGATCAATCACATTCATCTCTGTCTAACTTAAGAGAGATGAATTGATTGGAATTTTATTTATCAATATTCTAATTTAATTATTAGCTGATGCTTGGAATTTCGGATCACATGAAATTGACTTCCTGTGCAGGTGTTGTTTCTTCAGAGGGGGTGGAAATAATATTTCCACTTTACACGATTTTTGATTTGTCACTTGTTAATAATTCGAAAAATTAGATATTTTTTCATATTATTATTAGTCGGGATAAGCATAGCAGCTGTTGTGAATGGAGCACAAAATAAATGCTTCATTGTACGTGATTAGAACAATCTAACATCTAATTTGTTATAAGTTTCTAATAATTTATTACAGATTTTTATTTGAGAAAAACACTGTATCTATGATTCTGCCTTTAATTGAGTTGAAAATATGTTTACGCTTTGATATGAAAATTAAATTTTATCGAAAATAGACTTCAAAAGAAAAGAGCAATTTTTTAAACGGTTATTATATTCCTCATCATTTTGAGAGTAAACATTTTCAAACAGGTCTCATTGTTTTCAAAAAATTGGTATATTACAAGAATTTCCAACTGAAATGATTAATTACTATATTTAAGAATAGTCATTTGTCTCTTATTGACATCTTTTGGATTGCCGAAATTTCTTAGAGATTAAATAAACAATTTTGTTTCGATTATGAAAATAAAGCTTTAATTTAGATAATGTCAAATTTAAAGTTTTATAATTTTTTATGATTAATCAAAATATTTTTTAACCGATAAATACCAATTTTTCATCGGAGATAGCTAATAGAAAAGGATACATAGTTGATTTCAAAAATTTATTCTGGTCACTTCATTATAATTAAAGAAATAATCATGCATGTGTGACTATAAGGAACGTTATTTAAAATTATACTGTTTCTTTTAGTCTACCTAGTAGTTTTACTGGTAGTTTTAACTGTTAGTTTGCGTTACTTATTATTACTTGAATCCCAGTATAGGATTTCTTCAATAATTTCAAACTCTATTAAAACAGTGGGAAATTCAACAGAATGTGAAGCAAAACTTTAGATGCGAAATTATAAAAATTATTTTAATTCCCTACTACAAAAATGTGAATGGCTTGAGCAATAACTAAATTTGTCTTCAAGAGATGTAAAATATATATGAAAGAAGTAAACATGCCTTTTGTTATTTATTATTGTTTATTATTTAATCATGCTTCTAAAATTTATAAAGACAAGGATGGAAATGTTATTCTTTACATTCAAGATTGCTAATAGGAATTCAAAAAGGCTCATTGCGAAAAAGAAATTTTGCCATTGTACTGAGGAGAGAGAGAGAGAGCTTCATAGGGTGAGAATGTATTTGTTTTGTATATTTAGATTTCTTGATATTAAATACTTTTATTGGGTTTCATTGAATAGTTTATTTCTACGATCATTAAAATACTGTTATCTAAAATGTTACTGTTATCTAAAAAATACTGTTATCTAAATGGCAACATTTGTGTTTACTTCAAAGAGAATTCGTAGTTGCACAAAGTTGCATATTTGCCTTTATTTGCACTTTATTATTTACTAAAATACAAGTTTTTTATAATAAGATGAATGTTCTTTAATAAAAATATGTTTACAAACAGAATTCGGTTTAATATTACGAAATCAAGCAAGCTTAAAAACTTGCATTAATAAATTGAGGTCAAATTTATAAAAAAATTTTAAGGCTTATTATGGAAAAACGTATTTTTGATTCTAGAAAAGAAGTTATACTTTAACCCTTAATTTTCTTAATTTTCATTTCTTTTCAAACCTGATGGTGGCATTTTCCACGATTTCATGCTTCCAGTAACCGTGGTGAAAATGAGATGAAATTGAATTTGGATGTTATCTTGGTGACCCTTATTACTAATTTCCATCACTTTTTTTTATTTCACATTTAAAAAATTAAAGTTTTGAAAGGGTTAAAAAAAACTCATAGCGTTTTGTACGTTAACGTTATTTTAGAAAACTCTTTGCAGCCTTTTTAATAAATTCATATTATTAATAACGATAAACGTGTGTCTACATCAGCTCTCTACAGTCAAACCGTTTGATTTACAACTAAATATATATGGGGGGGGGGTAAAAATTTGAAATTAAAAAAAATTAATAGTAATTTTCAGTAATTAGAATTAAATTGAATTTTTCCGGTTTTTTCACAATAGCTTCTATGAATATAACTTTAAAGAATTTTACAACTTTTCAAAATTTAAAAAGATGTCTTTTTAATGACAACAAAAAAATGAACGCTCAGATTTTACCGAATTTTAATTACTTTAAAAATATTTTGTTTAAAAATATTAAAAAAATATTAAAATACATATAAAAACCAAAGTTACCGTTAAATTTGGCCTCACAGGGGGGCACACTTCGTAATTGAGGATGAAAAAATTCAGGTATAGTGGTTGTTTCTCGTCATGCTTATAGATACACGAAAAGATGGGTGGTTCACTACTCTTGTTGATGCTGGGACGTACTTTGTTAAAGAAGTTAGTGGCTGGGAAGGCTTTCTTAAAGAAGTATTGTGTCCGGTGATAGCCCTTAGAGTCAACCACATTTTCTGTTACATCGGTTCGGTAATTCAAGTTTTTTTTGTGTTACATCCGGCGGGTTTGGAGTAGTCAATTTGTGATTACCGCTAAATCCAGAAGATAATTGCACAGGATAATTTTTAAAAAACGCTGTGATGTTATGGGATTGTCTTCATCAGTAAGATTTTTGTACGCAATTGATATAAATAACTTTAAGGTCCAAATAATTCGAACGAATTATTTTTATGTATCCAAATGATCTATGCGTCATTAACTATAACTAATATTCCAGAGGGACCATTTGAAAAGACTAGCATAAAAAATAAATTAACGAGCCATTTTTTATATTATCTTTTAAGTGAATATTTATATTCTTAAACATACCAAAAAAGGAATAAATACTTTTAAATGCAGTTTTTTTTGTATGGAAACAAGGAACATTTTGTTAATCATTAATGTACCATTCTTTTGATAGAAACGTGAAACTAGTGCTTCTTCTGTTGATGGTATTGATTCAAATTATTGAAGTAGCAGTCCTGCAAGAAAAGAAAACAAATCATTCACAGTTCATTATCTTAAGAGCAAATAATGAGTTTATTCGAAATCTGCTTTTTTTTGTACGGTTATAAGTTATTCGTGCATGTTTAAAAATTTACAAAGTCATTATAAATGTAACTTAACTTTATTTTTTCGATCACTAAGTTTTTCATTTGTTTAATAATAAGACAATAAATATACTTGCAGTGGCTTCATAATATAGTACCAGGAAGTGACAGCGTAATTTCAGAATAAGTCTTTATATATTATAATATAAATTCAATTATATTGCATTTAATCAGGATAGTAATTTGCAGCAGCTTTATTAAAAATATAAGTAAAGGGAATTTCGACTTATAGCTTATTTAGAACGAACTTCAAATTATAGCAAAAGCTACTTATGTTTTGTACTGAAATGAGAATTGAAAAGGCGAAAGACTTCAAGTATCGTGCAATCATCTTCAAAGAGTAGTAAATGATCAGTAAGATCTTCTGAACAAGCACGCCCCCCAAAGAATCCGATTGATTATTAAAATAATTTCAGTTATAGAGAATGGGAGTAATGAAATAATATATAGTTGAAATAGTTAAACACTATACAAAATAATTATCATTTTTCTGCTATGAGCTAGCTCTGCATTAGTTAAACTTATTTGGCGAGAGTAAAAAGTGTTTACGATTATGAAATGCTGCTTTAGTTATGAAGCGATTATAAATTCATAATACTTTATAAAAATAATTATAAATTATTATGAAAATACATAATTTTTTAATCGAAATGCAATACACTCTCGAGTATCCTGCCTAATGGGGCGAAAGGGAAAAACGGATTGGTCGTAGTTCTATGAAATCGTTTCTTTGCCCACAAGTACCAAAGGACTATGTTTTATATCAAAACTCACAGTGTCAATATGTATTTTCTCACTTCTTATTGATTACTAATCAGTTCATTAATCTGAAGCCACGTAGAATGTAAAGCAGCGCTTTGACCTTTTGAATTATAGAATCATTTACCGGTAATGTGAGGAGATAAAAAAAAGTACTGAATTAGTAGTTTATATATTTCATTGCACTTGTGAAGAATCTTTGTGAATCGGCTCTGCATTTGTGGTACACTTAAAGAAACGTTTATCCTACTCCTAGAACAATTTATGAGAAGTGTACATAGTGTGCAGTTATAATTAGAAACAGCGGGAATTGAGGTCTGTTACACATTGACGAAACAATGAACAACGAGCAGAACACTGCTCTTTTCCTGTCTTCCTCACTGCGGGATCGTAGAAGAAATCTGTATCCAACGCCTTGGTAAGGTTGCCAATACAATGATTTGTCTTTTTCATTTAAATACGAAAAAGAAAACTATACCTGATAATATGGAAGCCAGACATACCCGAACCGGTTACTTGACAGTGTACTTATAATTTTAGAATATAATGAATACTGAATAACCTCGAGAGCACGGAATAAATTACTGAAATGGGGAATATCAAATTTCACTTAATACAGCAAGTAGTAGTTAGCTAAAAATCTGATTAAGTACATTTCCGCTTGTTTCATATGTGATTAAAAAATATGCAACTATTAACGATAATCCCCCCCATTTCTTTTGTCTAAGAAATTTTAAAAACATCTTCCGAAAAATTCTTCACAACGAGAACATTCACCAGCCTTGCCTGAATTATTACAATTTTTCTGTAAAATAAAAAAGGAAATTACTAATCATATATAACATCAAATTTGAGGTCATACGTTAGAAAGGAAAAAAGTTTATTGGTACTCTTCCTTAGTACTAATATTATATTATATATATATATATATATATATATAA
>JAOUZG010019129.1:208572-253340 GCA_026289955.1 Argiope argentata
ACCTGGCTATATATATATATATATATATATATATATATAGCCAGGTTGTTCCAAAACGGTGGACGAAGCTTTTATTTTCTTAAAGATTGCGTCTAGTCACATATTTGGACTTACAAAGTTTCTTTAAATAGGAAAAGGAAATGTATCAAAAAATTGGGTTTGATATGGTTGATAGTAAAGCTAAAAATAAAATTTTTGAGTCCTATGGGGAAAAATTTTAGTTATCAAAATATTTTCTTTCAATTCAACTATGATCATACAAATTTCAACATTTCTATTTGTTATCTACAGCAATATACTTATCTTTAAATTTAGATGACTAAATCATACATTTCTCGACAACACTTATATCACAAATGCAAATTAATTTTATCGGAAAAATTCTCATTCAAATTCAACTTTTTCAAATAGTAATCCTTAATTTTGAGTTCATACATCAGTTCTTCATATTAAAATAAGTCGAAATATTTGAAAAAAAGAATGAGGAGTTACAAGCAATGAAATTTGAATTCTTAGTTTTAAAATGAATTCATGTTTTCAAAATAGGTTTAAAATAGATTTTTTTTGACATATTTCTTATTAGGATTATTATTCTGATGATTTTTATTACTAAGAAACTCAATGAACCAGAAAAACATTATGGAATTTTAAATTTATGAAAGTATGTTAAATTAATTTTGAAATATATATCTTAAATTTTTTTGAATATGAATTTATAGAAGGTCAACCAAAACCACATCTTGGTGAGAAGACAGAGGTATTTTGTGACAACTTTCAGCGTAAAACAAAGATGACGTGAAATTAAGAGGAATTTAACAATCCCAATTTCAAGATCTACGGTTCACCATCTCATACAGGCAGGAACAAGAAAACTTCATAAATTTCACCGAATGCTTCCAGCACCTACACTGAATTTATATTGTAGAAATGCACAGTTTTTGGGACTGGAAATGTACGCAGTGGATAGATGAAATGTTAAATGTTTTATGCAGTGGCCAAAAGAAATTCAACTTAGATCAACTTGATGGGCAGGCTATTATGCGCTTTATGTTAGAAACTTTTCGGTACTTGCGGCGCCTCTAACAAACGCGCTAAAGGGTAAAATAAAGAGTGAAAAAATACTCTGGACCAAAGAATGTAACCGAGCATTTGAGGAACTGAAATGGAAGTTAACCCAAAATCCTGTGTTATATACCCCAGATTATAAAAGAGAATTTATCATTCAGACGGATGCGTCAGATGTAGGAATGGGGGTTGTATTGTCACAACGTGATGGCAAAAATGAGGAGCACCCAATAATTTATCTAAGTAAAAAGTTTTCGGATGCAGAGAAAAAATATAGTACAACCGAACATGAGTGTGCATCCATAATATATGCCATAAAAAATTAAAATATTACTTAGACGGTCAAAGTTTCACTATCGAAACAGACCATAATCCATTAGTATGGCAGAAAAGTAATGCTGGAACCAATCCCTGATTAATGAGATGGTCATTATCACTTCAACCTTATAATTACAAGATTGTCCACCGACCAGACAAGCAACATCAAAATGCCGACAGTTTGAGCCGTGGCTAACTTTGAATAAAGTTAGTATTCAGCCATAGAGATGAGATAGGATAACAAAAACCATTCTTCGTTAGAAGATGCAATTTATTTGCAAATATTATTCTTTACACTTTTTGAGTAAGATATTAGTGAATTTGCCTCTAGATTTAGCATTGTCAAGTTTACTGATATAAAATGTAAAAATTTTCCTCTTTCATTTTCGGAAAATTTTGCTTCTAAGAGGGGAGGGACGGTGACGACTTTAGATAAGAGACGGCGAGAACTCTGTAGAACTAAGTTTCACAAAAAAAAATCCTTTCTAGCTGAAGAATTCCCTGATAGTGGAAAAATTCGTTAAAGCAAAATAATGTAGACATCTGGTACTCATGGCGAATTTCAGCTGTCGAGCTGAGTCCAAAAGTGTCTGTGTGACTTGGGTGGTCTCAACTGAAACGAATATGTGTTAAGAGACGGCGGCCTTTCAAACCGACAAAAAGGGTCCGGTAGCAGATGACCTTTTTTTTTCTTCTGGCGGACTACCCCAGTCAAGTAAGGGGGTGACCATTTGTGGGTTGCTAATCGATGATTTCCCCTCTCATGTGATTGGGAAGTTATCTTAGGTCAGATGATCCAAAGAAAGTTGGAAAATATTCTGTTTGGTTATTTGTCACTGGAGATCGGTCTATGAGACCCAAATAAAAAGGAGACGAAAAGAACATACAGAGAAAGAAGCCGACTAACGAAGCGAGCGTTATGTTTGGAGCAGGAATTCAGCTTGGAATTCTGTGTGAAATTCTCAGGAGAGAATTCGGAGTATATCGTAGGTAGCCTTGCCCTGTAGGCTGAGCCCACGTGAAGTTCATGTGAGCTTCATGAATCGCATTCGAACCACCGTGCGTCCCGTCTGAAGTGTGAATGTTCATCAGAGTTTCCAATTAGCTAGACAGTTTTCTCTTCTAAGCTGCTCTTCAAGCCAGTTCATCAACTTACGTTTCCGACAAATCCCAGCAGGTTAATCAACGAGCAGATAATCTCGAACCTTGGGCTGAATCTTGCGGGAGTTTCACGAACTCTGTCTTATCTCTTCACCTCCAGGAGAGATTTCTTGTTATCTTAAACATAGCGCCTTCCCCTAGTGAAACTCTGAGCTGATTCTACTTATGTACTTGTAAAATAATTAATCAGGAAGATGGAACTGTGTGAAATGTATATGTAGTATAGTTGGAAATAAATATTTTTTTTATTTCTCAAAGCCCCGCTTTTGTTTCGGCGCAACTTGCCAGTAGCCCCCGGCCAAGACGTTAGAAGAGTCACAAGATAAAACAATGAGATTTTCTAGAAATTTATGTGCTTAAGAATTTTTTTAAAAAAATACATTCGTTAAAGCCGCAAAGATGCAGTGAAGTGACTCACTGTTTACCTCTTATTTGAAAATTTCACTTTTTAAAATTTTTTATATTATTTTTATTGTTTATGATGTTTAACATTACAAAAGTAAATATTTAAAGTGGAATATTGACAATTTCATTTAATTTATGAACACGTTTTTCAGTTAATACTTTCTATATCTATATATCTATATCTATATATTTATATTTATGAAGCTTGTCTCAAAAATCTTGACCATGGCTTTTATTCCTTCAATATTGATTGTAGGAATATATATTGTAAATTACAAAGTTGAGTAAAAAGTGCAAAATATTGTGAAATCGATTAAAATTTTCAGAGAATTCCATAGTAAATGCGGGAAAAATATACATGTTTGATTTCCATTTTCCAAAAATAAATATTTAATAAATTAAAATAACGTTAGCAGCACCTGAATAATTTTTTAAAATTAAAATTTAATTTTGAGGAGAGAATACAAGGAAAATCTAAGGATAAAAATCTGAGGATTTAAATGAGTAAATTTGGGAAATTAAACAATTTACCGTAAATGTTGTTAAGCTTTTATGTTAATGCCAATTTTTCATAAATTTCATTTTAGTTTAATAATTATTTTAAAAAATAATGCCAAAGGATCTATCTTTTTCGGTAAAGAGTCCATTCCTACAATTGAGTTTAAAATAGAATGATGAAAGTAATAAAGATTAATGAATAACCACTTTTAAACCATATTAAATAAGTAAACCATTAAATATTAAGTAAAAATTGTATTTTAATGTAAAATATCATATGCTTGTAAATGAAAAAAAAAATTTTTTTTCTTGAAAATTGAATATTTTTGTTCGAGATTCGATAACTACAAATTTCGCATTTATTTTGGAAAGAATTATTTGCTACTTTTTCCCTCCAGGACAATTATTTCATAATTTACGATGGTGCTCTGATACTGTTAGCGAAAGGAATTTATTATTTTAAGAACAAAGTATAAAAAATAATATTTCTAAAATGAAAGAAATGCAATAATAATTTTTCCAAAATTAGAATTTTGAAAAAAATAATCCTTTTCTTAAAACATTTACATGAATAGGAATGTTTCATGTATTAATTATTGTTTGGAACAAAAAAAAAACCTTCCTCGACAATTATTTCGAAAAAAATCAATACACAAAAATAAATAAAAAAAATCACTTACATTATCAGCATTAAAAGTACATTAGACTATCTTAAAAAAAATTTTGAATCAAAATTATAGATTTTGTCTATAAGAAAATGATTATTATGAGTCAAAACCCAAATTAATTTTAGACTTGTGCTGCCATCTATATTCATAAATCTATACTAACAAAATAGTTGTTTAAAAAATCAGAAATATGCGTAATTGCTAGGATTTTTCTTCATGAAAACCTTTACTATAAATATCAAAACTAAGTTAAATTTCAGATTTAGGCTGCCATCTATGTGCATAAATCTATACTAGTGAAATAGTGGTTTAAAAAATCAGAAATATGCCTAATTGCTAAGATTTTTCTTCATGAAAACAATTACTATAAAAGAGTCAAAACAATTAAATTTTAGATTTGTGCTGCCATCTTTGTTCTTAAATCTATACAAACGAAATTTTTGTTTTTAAAAAATTAGAAATATGCATAATTGTTAGGAAATGTTCGCAAAAAGATTATTTTGGGAAGAAACAACGATTCTTCAAGACAAAATAATAGCAATAATGTGGAATTTAATGCTTAGTGCCAAATTATTTAACTTCATAAAGGTTATTAAATTAAATTTTCGTCTGAATATCGTTTCCAAAGAATATGTGAAGATAATCTCTAATGGTAAGCAAAGATGAAAATTTTCAAAATAAACCCAGTACTCTGCAGGAATATCTAAATAATACAGTTAGAAACCAAAGGACATATTCCACAACAGAAGAAAAAAAATAATTAAGTTTAAAAAATGTATTAGAGGTAAGAAATAATTATTTTTCGAACGGAATTATATTTATATATCATTAAAGTTATGTAATATATACCTTTAAATGAGTAATATAAAATGATTATTTTTCTAATCTTATCTCATATTTCATTAATAACATATTATTTTCTGTTTAAATAGATTGAAAAATAAGCAATCCATAAGAAGAAAAAAATAAACAGCAAGTCTTTTTTTTTATATTCTAATGAAATTTATTTTAAATTAAAAAGACAATCGTGCATTAACAGCTGAAAGATTTTATTTTTTTAACCAAAAATAATTGAATGATTATAAGAATAATAAACCTTTTAAAGAAGATATATATTTTGTAGCATAAACATTCTTTTGCATAATGATTTTTTAACATATGGTTTTTCATGCAATGTAGTTTAGTCTTTAAATCATTTTATTTCATAATTGCTGACACTGATTATCTTGTAAAATTATACCAAAAATAGTTCTCTATATATCTTGATTAAAATAGGAATACGCTGGATATAAAATTCATTATTCTATGACGGTAACATGCAGTGAATTTTTTAAAATTCTTTATAAATTTATTATATACTCTATTAATGCTTCATTTTTTCGAAGAATCATTTAAATAAATTATTGGAGTGACTGATAGTTTAGTCCTGAAAAATATCCAAATATCTTAATTAAATTGCTATGACAGAAGTTCACACAATTATTAATGCATAATAAATAAAAACTAGAGAAATTTTATTTATTCAGTCGTTGAGCATGTCAACTTACAAAAATATTTTATGATTAATAAATTTTAATTTTATTTATTTATTCAGACAATTGAAACAATCGTGTATTACAACGCTTTTTCAAAAAAAGCAAATTGCCTGTTTAAAAAAAAAACATACTCTGAGATTCACTTTAGTAAACCAAACCGAAGCCGAACCGAACTATGTTCTTCGGTTCTCTACTAAATATTTTGTTTACTACATCTACATATTTATATTTCCTTCTGCTATCGGATGCGCTTTTATTCTTGAATTGTATTGTTTAGATATTCTTCTTTGTATCTTATTTACAAAGCTTCTTGGTTTTCGAAATCCTTTTATTTTATCTTCCATCAGCAATTCTTTTACCACGATAATTTTTTTTTCTTTGATACCTGTGTGCTGTTCGAAGAGTGACTATTTGGCACTATGACTTCTACAACTGTTAAGAATGCTCTTTATACCTCATATATGTATCTATTATATTTAATAGACATCATCCAAATTCAATTTTGTTAAAACTAATTTGAAAGTACAATGGATTCTTTCAGCTTTTTCGTTCCGTAAGCAGATTTTATTTGCAATTGATATATTCACTCTATTGAAAAGCGATGTAAAGATGAGAAATCTTCGCTAAAGTATGAAGTACATTTAAATGATATTAGTAATTTTTGTTGGTTGATCGTAAACTGGTGTATTTGCCTTCAGATTGATTCTCATTGAAATATTTGTAGTTTTATGAGACAAATAATTAAAAATTACCTCCATGAATTCCTTCATAACTTTAGAATCGTGAGTATGATTGAACTCGACTTCTTAAATTTTAGCCCTTATATAGAGAACTGTATTAACTAGGTTGTTTGAAGTTTTAATGAGTACAGAAAACACACTTATAAATCTTAAATTTAGTTTTCATGTAATATTAACTACATATTTCTGATTAATCGTCACAACAGATTCAGGAAATAAGACGAATTCGGTCCAAATATCAATATTTCGGGACTATTATTCGTTAATGCCTTGCAAAGCATTGATGACCTTATACAAATTCCAAAGTGATTTCAGGGAATGAGAGGAGATATAATGAGAGGAGTGTATGAGACAATTTCTGGGGGATCACTTGCCCTCCTTCTCTCATGAAAAACTATATAATAGAAAGACTAATTCCCAACATAAAATCTTAGGTTTGGGACTTCTTTTTGTGTATAGATGACCACCTGCAAACCAACACATAGAAATATTTAGAGGATTTGCTGTGACCGACTGTGGACTTCAGCAATGTCCATCCTTTTACTGACCGAATCTGTCAAACTGATATTCTCTTTGAGATAATTGGCCCCAAAGTGGTCAAATACTGACCACTTCCTCCTCTGCAAACTTTCAAACAAATTTTTGAAAATTTTATACATCATGTCCTTCAGAGTCCTAAGATTACCTGGTACCATCAGTAATGAACTCAAGTCATTATTTTCAACTCGCAGATGTTTTATATGCTCGGAGATTTCTGTGCATTCCTTTAAATGGTGGTAAACAGCACCGATTCATCCACAAATAAATATATTTTCCTGAATTCTTCCGAATCTACGGAAATATGCAGGGAATCTCTCATGTCCCGATATAATTTGGATTACCAGTGGATGGTATCTTCTTATTTTTGTTTCTGGATTAGGAATGAAAACTTAAGTTGCTCTTCCTTTTTTGGACATATCATCAATCAAACCATTGTAGATTAATTTTTCTTCTCAATTCCCATTTTAAGACACCATTTGATTTGGGTAGAATTAAATTCTTACTCTCTTTCTGTGCCGTCATCTTTGCATAATGATTCGCTTTTTCATTATCATATATCCCAATATGAGCTTTAACCCAACTAAATTCTATCAACTTGTTAAATTTAACTCTTTTTATCTTTTTCTTATCGTCCATATTTCCCTATTACAATTGTGAAATGAGTTAATGGCTTGTAGAACTGAATCTCGAAAAAAGTGAACACTTCTGTGCGTCCCCCACCCTTCAACGGCCATCTCTAAAGCTTAAACTTCTGCCTGGAAACTTGTGGCATGGTTCGGTAGTATCACAAGGCTTCTTACGATTCCTTTCTAATAGTAACATACTATTATGGCAGCTCCTACTTTATTTTCATCTTTTGAACCATCTGTAAAAATTTCTATTCCATTCATATCTGGCATTATAATTCGAAAACCATGAATAAACCATTCTGCAGGGTGTTGTTCAAACTTGATAAAAAACATGTCATAATATTTATTGCTGAAGCCTTTGTTTTTTGAAAACTTTATTACTAGTTATTCATATTTGAAATTTAGTGAATATTTCCGTTGCTCTGAGATACATTGGAAATGTTTCTGTTATCACTTGAAGGGCTTCGGTAGAAATGGTTCTATATGCTCCAGACGTAATGATGAGAGGACGCCGTTGGATTACATTTAATGCCCCTCTGATTTTCTTTAGATTAAGCCTATGTTCCCATGCCCCACGCCCGTAAAGGAGAAACGACTCGATGGACCCAGTGTAGATTTCTTATTAGATGATATTTCTTTTTTCAATAAAATTGATCCGCAACTGTCACAAGTTTATATGTTAATATGTCCACTTTTTTCTTGTCCTTCTTAAAATGCGATATAAATGTGCTAATACTTGGTAATTACATGGGGCAGTAAGTTAACTTGATTAGACACATTTATAATTTTATTGCTTATTTTGATGTATTGCGCATCTGTTAATTTTAAACGTTCTCCAAATGTAATAGGCATTTGTATTGTTTTCCTTTCATTAAATTCAAGTTTATGTATTTTGTCCTATTTTATAAGCCTATGAATTATTTGTTTTCCTTTAATATCCAGTCCATTTTTTTCTTCCCGATATTATTAACAGCACATCGTCTACGTGTGTCTATATAAAGCAGTTCTCTAGAAGATTTATCTTAAATGCAGAATTCATAACCAAGTTCCAGAATATCTATCCATCCAGAATATCTCTATCCATTATAATTTCCCACTTATTCTCTCCATCTCAGTAAATACATTGTCTTTCACTTAAGTATTTTTTAATCACTTCAGAAATGTTGCTCAGGCAATTCATTTTTCTAAAGGCCTACAAAATGCTTTTCCCTCGTTCTGAATCAAATGCTACAGATCATTCAAGGATATAACTGCTGTTTTAAGTTTGTGATTCCTCGCATCTTTGATTTTACTCCATAGAGCATTTTGTGCAGTTTCACAAGAGTGATTGCAAATAAAACCATGTGGATCATGATGTAGCCCATTTTGTTTTTTTTTAATAAGTGCTGTACTATTTGAGTTGTCAATTTATCCAAGATTTCACTTGCTCTTGTTAGCAAGTAAATTGTCCTATTGGATTTAGGGTCTTCTGTCTCTATTAGTTTTAGGAATTAAGATCAGTTTTGCTGCCTTCTACTAATTAGGGAACGCAACTAAGTCCAAGCACTTGTTGTATAACTATAAAAGTATGAATGGATTCTTTCTGTTAATTTCAGCAAGCATCTCTATTGGAATGTTGTCTAAACCAGATGTTTTTGTTTTAGCCATTTTGTTAATAGTTGTTCTTATATCATTTATTCTGAATATTTCATCTTTTTCTTTTGTTTTATGCCCCTCAATCTTTTTGTAACTTTTCCCTGCTTTTTATCTTTTTGTTGAGACTGCTCCTCTTTAAAAAGGCAACTCACAACAGTTTCTTTTGTATTTTTGGATTTTGCTCCATTCTTTGTTTTAATACTGTGAAAAATTGCTCTTATTTTCATTTTTTCTGTCGCAATCAGGTATGGGACTACCTCTATTTTGCTAACTATGTAATAAAATCGTTTTTTGAAACCAATTGTGAATTAGAGCTCCTATTCAACGATTTTAAAGCTATTTTTTTAAAGAAAAGTACATAAAATTTCTAAAACCTAGGGGTGATAAATTTCTTAATTTAATAAATCTCAAGAGCATTATTTGATTATTCAGTTAAAATTTTATTTTATTTCGTTCAATAATGCTTTTAAGAGGTTCCTGAACTTGAAAATAATTTTATGCATAATTTATAAATATAAACATAATTTACATTATTAGTATTTGTATATTTTTTTGTTAATCTTACTGTTTGCTTATAGTGCATAAATAAAATTGATATATATAGAGAGACATACCTGTATCTATATTGTAATAGTTTCTAATGTTAGTTTCCTGGACAATAAGTTTCAACACAAAGAAGCCAATTTTAAGATAGATAGCTCTTATAGATCTTGAGCGATTACAGGATTAATGATGTCCGGGCTCAACGACAAAATTTTCGACCGTTTGACGGTTCTTCAACGACTTCAGTGACGAAATTGAAGCTTACAGAAATACAGGTACATTTGGGATAGGATCATTAGGAAACGATAAAAGCCTTTTATGTCCTTGCTCGGCTGCTCTAAGATTCTAGTACTTTTCTGAGATATCTTAAATATTCACCCTCTCAAGTTTCTGTTCTCTTCTTTTTTAACCCTCTAAGGTTACACATGCATTTCGAAGTAGCCCCAAAACATTCCCAAAAGCGCATTGCACATATTTGAACATGTGGTAATGAACGACGCAATTTCGTCTTGCATGGATAACGACGTAGGGAGTAGACTCTTCGATTAACGTTGTATAAGGCATTGTATAGCTATAACGCATTGTGAAGGGTGACCGCGTAAAGGAGGAACGAAAGCTCGTTCAATTAAAGAGGAACACAAAATGTTCACAAATTATGTATTCCAATAGGCTCTATGTCAATTTAGATATAAATTGTATTTAGTTTGAATAGTATTTCTTTGATTTAACTTATTTGAACGAAATTTTGTCCATTGAATTTTTATCCAGAATGCAGTCTTATACTTACTTGTGATTAAGCATCGAATTAAAGCATTAGGAACTAGAAAGGGATATATTTGAAAAACTGCGTTCGATATATAGCTAATTTATTAAATAATTTTTGCATTCATTGTTCAACTATTTTTAAAATGAAAATGTATTCTTTTTAAGCTAATCTGTGACTCTATTTTTCTTCATTCGAAGTAAACAGATGCAATTGAATTTTGAGCTTTAAAGTAGTCTAAATTTTGAAGAACATAATAGCGTGTATTGTTTTATTGTTTCTCGTTTCAAATTTATTTTGTGAAAAAACACTGAATTGTGCGTTCGATTTTTTTTATAAAGCGACTACTTTTTAAAGTTCTATAACGAAAGGAATAAAATGGTATCTTTCAAATTCATAATAGAAGCAATAAGAACATCTTTTAAAACTATTTATATTCGGCAATTTATTCATATCAGTTATTAATACTTATTTATTAATATTAGTTTAGCTTTTAATATTTAGTTATTAATATTTATACCTTGATGTAGATCAAAACAATAGAAAAATAAATTGAATTAAATGTTTGAAAATTTTTAACTAATAACATCGCAGATTAGCCGGCTTTTTGGAACAGAGGTAGCGCGTCTTCGTCTTGTTCTGGGCGTCCCGATTTGGGCAAGGTTGTTCTTCATCTGTTCTATCTGTGAGATGTGTGACTGTGCCCCCCCCGGTAAAAAGGAACTGTGTAAGCGACTGCGATGAGTGTGTAGCTAAAGTCGTACTCTTGGCCCTAGTTGGCTCTACCTGAAACAATAGACGTATTTCTTCGGCTTAAAATCTGCTGAGGTATCAGAGGGGCTTGTGGATTGCTATTTCCCCAAGTAACAACAAAAACATCGTAAGCTACCTTAATATATTTTTTCAATAGTTTATAAAAGACGATATATTTCGTATATAAAATGGTAGATTTATGAAATCTAAAAAAAAATATTTATTTAAAAAATTCTGCATTTATTTTACAGTTTTTTGAAGTAATTCTTATTGCTGATATACTGAAGAGTCTCCTTCATTAGAGGATAAAATCTGCGTGGGTAAATGACAAAACTTTATGAATCTTGTGCGAAGTACAGCATGATTTGTGACTATATGTTTTTAGAAACGTTCAAATGCAAAGTAATTTAGATAAATCATTCAATGTTGCGTGGATAATAAATTATTTATGAATATGGAAAAGTTTTAGACATTCATAGTTGTTGCTTGAAATCACAACCCCTTATTTACTCGTATCAAATAAATGACTTTAAGTTACTTTACTCAAATTTTGTTACTGATGCCGGGCCATTTATGGAAGAAAACGTCCTAAACTGCACACATTGGAGTGGATCGTTCTTACAAATTGTCGGCCCAAACTAGAAAACAATTTTTATCAAGATTTTTTTATTATTATTAAAAATAATCTAAGGATTTACAATGATGGCAAAGATCGTGTTAAACTCCCAACTTTCTAATATGCATATGCTTATGAAGTGTAGCGCTCTCCGTATTTATTTGTGCATTTGAATAGAATCAAGTATGAATTTGGTGCCCTTTAGATTGGAGTAAAAATTCGACATTTTTGCTATAATGCTGTTGAA
Source organism: Argiope argentata (assembly GCA_026289955.1). Taxonomy (NCBI): domain Eukaryota; kingdom Metazoa; phylum Arthropoda; class Arachnida; order Araneae; family Araneidae; genus Argiope; species Argiope argentata. The sequence goes on from JAOUZG010019129.1 coordinate 220,689, forward strand.
GTAAAATATCAAATTTGATTTTTTTAGTTTCAAATAATTGTTTGAACATTCACGAATAGACTGATTCATCGTAATCAATATTTTGAAAGATTATATAGTTAAAATATTAATACAAATCTACATTTTGATAAAATTGTATGATTAATCTATCTAAATGCTTCCGTTTTGGGGTTATCATGTACACGTATACACGATTTTACGAACAGACTAAGAATTACATATTTAACATCAACCAGTTACAAATATACAATTATTACAAAACCAGTTACAAATATACTAACTATTTAATGAAGGTTTTTTTATCGGTATTTAATTTGATAAGTTAGTGGAATGAACTCGGTAGATGTAATCGTTAAAACACTATCATTACTTTTTGACAAAAATGTAACTTTTGATAAAACTATGACGTGATGTTCTAGGGCTGAACATACTATGTAAGTATCAAATTTCGGGAATCTGAATATTTTTTTCCTAAAGAAATACCTAAAAATGTGTTTGCTTAATCATAATAATAATAGTAATAAAAACTTCATACTTACTGAAATCAGGTATATAAACCCTTTTCACCCCGATGGTGCCTCTGACTCACCATTTAACATTGTGCATGATTTTGACGCTTTATTTATTTTTCAAATTTAATTTTTAAAATGCCTATATAATGGTTAAGAGATGTAGATAATTTTTTCAAAGAAATTCGACTTGAAAGAATTATGTATATTTATTTTTCATAGCAATACACAAATTTTTGTATTAGGTGAATAATTTTGCATCTATTTTTTGGAGTGCAAAGAGCTAATAAGTTATTTCTTCTAATATTGAGTTCGTTTATTTACTAAATGTCAGATTTAGATTTAATTTGAATTACTCTGAAAATCATGCTATAAATCACCATAGTACTCATGACATAAATCATCATAAAACAGATTTTAACATAAATAAAACAACATTAATTTATTAAAGAAAAGACAGGGGATGTCTATGTTATTTATAATTTATCCGGTTTGTTAATTACCAAAAGATATTTTAGAATATGGTTTATTTTTATTCTATCAAAATAATAAGTTTTTAGGTCTTACATGAAACTTTTTTAGGAATTAAAAAAAAACACCACTTCATTTTTGTGCATTTAATGCTAGATATAACAGGGCGTATTTCTTTCATAATTGATAGCAATTGCTTACACCAGTAATTATTTCTAAATAATAAATCGGTTACCTCTTATGCCAGTTTTTGAGAGTTTTCAAACTATTCTGGCAAATATTTCTAAAATTTATGCATCGGACCTTCAAAGAAATGCCATTGTCGCTATCTCTTCAGTAAATCCACTTACTTATATAGTTTGATACTTTTACTGTGTTTACGAAGGTAATCGATAAAATTAAAGAGATATTTTCTTGTAAGCAATTAAATTTCGAATGTAGTTCTAAGACATTAAATTTCTTAATTCATGCGTGAAATGTTTGGGGTTCCTACTAAACGAGATGCTTATTCCTTTATTGGATCAATCGACATGATGAATTATAAAATAAAGTTTTCAATGATTGGTATCTCCACGCCTAACGATCATTAATAAGAGAAAGAAAATGGAATGTTGCAAAGTTAATTAAACGCAACATATGTTTTACAAGTTTAACTTTACATATTTAACACATCAATTACCTTCCACGGTCTATTTTATAAAAAGATGTAAGTAGATCTGAAACTTTTGTGAATTACATTGCTGGATAAAACTAGAAAATACAGCAATAAATAAATAGTGTGTTCTTTTTCAGAATAAACGGAAAAGAAATAATTAATTAATTCCATTTTTTTAAAGAATACAAAACATTATAAACGTATCGAAATGTATATGATATAAAATGCTCTAGCGTAATATTTTAAAAGAATTGTTTGTTTGTACTAACGGTCTTCGAATATTTTTGAGGATGAAAATTTCATTAAATGTGCACACAAAATAATGGAAAAAGGCGGGGGGATCGCAAATAATATGGATAATTTCAATAAATTTCACAAACAACTTAAAATCACTAGAATCGTCTATAATTTCAAAAATATATTTTTATTAAGGATGTTTAATCTACATTTATCCTGGTATATTTCATGATATTTCACCTTTAAAATTTCATAATTTTGAAGCATTTAAGAGCGAAGATGCCATTATTTTTCATAAAAATTAATGCTTAGAAACAATTTTGAAGTTTGATAAAATGGCTACTAGATATTTTAAAACCTGGATCATTAATACTCTAGAATTGGCTCTAGAATTATATATTTTGTCAACTGCCCAATCAATTTGCTGATTTGTATTACTAATAATAATAGAAGATGATGCCTTTTCCTCTAAAAAATGATCTATCGTTTATATATACTTATTTATACGTATCTGATTAAAAGAACTCTTCGTGATTAGTTCTAAATCTTTACAAATGCTTCTTTATTGCAAACATTGATTGCTCGGTACAAAAATATTACAATGCTTTATTTGAAAAAAATAAATAAAGGAATTTGAATACGATTTTAACTTTTCATTAATTGCTTATTTTAGATATATCTATAATATTGAGACATAATATATGGGGAAAGTTTCTGTACTTAAAATACCTAGCAAAATTCTTTCGGTTCATATTTACACTGTGTAACAAGTTACAAAGCGAAATTATCAGCAATTGGGATTAAAAATCAACCTATGCAATATTCCTAGAAACCATCTGACTTTGGTAGCCATACATAATAAACGAAAGCAATAAAATTTGACATGAATGAGCGGTAATTTGGTCATACCTCAAGCCTTTTGATTTCCCATGAGGAACAGGAGGGAAAAAAAACTTTAGCACTTTTTTTATATCTCTTCTGAAAACGGATTCACTTTTAAGACAAATTACTGATCCCGCTTCCCTCGTTTTACAAAAGTCTCACACGTTGATTGAAACACACGAATCTGTCAAAAAATCAAAGTGATCAATAACATTAAGTATGACTAAGATTTTTTTTTTGATTTTTTTTATTTTTGGATAATAAACAAGAAGAATTTTCCATTCGACAATTTTCCTGTATGGACTGAATTTGACCATCTTTAATAAACATTCTATCGAAATTTGCGATTGGTCACTCTAATGTAAAAATATATTTTGGAAAATTTGGTAAATAGAATATAAAACTTTATGCGCTGATAATTGTATATAGGATAAACATTTTATTAAATGACAATTTCACACTGTGGAGGAGGCATAAAATTGCTATTATTTTAACTATATGTCATCATTGAATCCGAAGTATTTTTATGCAACTGATTTTAATAAATTTTGGCAATTGGAAGTATGTATATTGTTGAAATACTTGAAATGAAAGCTGAGAGATCCATTTCTTTGGCGTACACTGTGCATAATTGAAATCTCTCTCTCTCTAATAATTATATATAAGTTGATTTATTTATTTTTATCCAATCAAGAAACCTATTATTCAGCAGAAAAAACCCTTTATTCCAAAAAAATCTTGTATTTGTTATGCGAATGATAAGAACCTAAAAAATTAATTATTATAAATAAAATTTCCTACCACAAAAACTCTACACAAGACAAGGTGGTGAGATTTTAAATGACGTGGAGGCAGTAACCTATATTAAAGAAGTATTTTTATCCCTTCGTGAGGCTAGAAGAAGTTTATAGTTTACTTTTAAACAATTTGAAACAGTGGAGAGCTAAAAAATAAGTTTCATGTAGATATAGTACACAGAAATGCACACTGTCCAGCAAATGTGTAAATTTTTTCTTCTCTATCCGCTATTCCCAATCAATAGAGGATTGTAACGTTTTGGCCGGGGCTACTGGTGAGTTGGGCCGAAGACAAGCCAGGTCTTGGAGAAATAAAAATCTATTTATTTTCAGCTATAATACATATATATTTTTCGCATAAATACACCTTCTTGATTAAATAGGATACAGGATTCCACTAGGGAAAAGTGCTGTGCCTCAAATAGTCAGGTAGTCTCTCTCGTAGATGAAGACGGAGGGTGGAGTTCTTGAAACTCCCGCAAGATCTGGCCCGAAGTTCGGGATTCTCTGCTTGTTGATTAACCTGCTGAGTTTTGTAGAGCGTAAAGTGATGAACTGGCTGGAAGAGCAACTCAGGAGGCCGCTGTTCAACTGGTTGGAGGTATTCCCAAAGCTCGGATGAGCTTTCACACTTCAGACGAGACGCTGAAAGGTTCCGATGAACTCCACGTGGGCTCGGCTACAGGGTGAGGCGGCCTACGTACATTCCAAAATTCTCTCCTGAGAATTTTCCGCAGAATTCCAAGTTGAATTCTCGCTCCAATCACCAGCTGATGCTACTCGTCAGTCTCCTTGTCAGTCTCTTCGTCAGTCTCCTCGTCAGTCTCTTCCGTCAGTCTCTTCCCAGATCGCTTTTTCACACCGTTTTTATCTCGGTCTCAGAAACCGGCCCTTGGTGGCAAATGACCAATCAGCATCATTCCCGAAGTTTTTGATCACCTGGCCCAAGTTATCTCTCCAATCACAAGAGAGGGGTAAATGGCGTCTAACCAGGAGACATCTTGGTCCCGTCTAGTCTGCAGTTTTCCCCTTTCACAAATTCCTGGTTATCTATCGTTGTTTCCCGTGAGAAAGCAATTTGATATCTTCTCACCTGTTATCTATATGAAACCGCCGCATCCGTTATCGATGGTTGTTCCCGTGGGAAGCAATTTGATTCTACTTGTTATCTATGTGGAAACGTCACAGCCCCTCCCCCCTTGGGAATAAAATTTTCCGACAATGAAAGAGGAAAATTTTGTACATTTGATACCAGTAAACTTGACAATACTAAATCTAGAGGCAAATTCACTAATATCTTAAAATTAAACATATATAATATTAAACATTCATATCCTAGAATACATAACACAGAAACACAACACAATAAAAAGATAAATAATAATATTTACAATTAGATGACATTTCCTAACGTAGTATAAACTTTGTTTTCTTATTTCATCTTTATGGCCGGATGCTAATTTTTTTCAAGGTTCGCTACGGCTCAAACTGTCGGCATTTTGATGGTGTCTGCCAGGTCGGTGAACAACCTTGTAATTATAAGGTTGAAGTGATAATGACCATCTCATTAGTCGGGGATTTGTGCCTGCATTGCTTTTCAGCCATACTAATGGATTATGGTCCGTTTCGATAGTGAAACGTTGGCCGTCTAAGTAATACTTTAATTTATTTATGGCATAGATTATGGAAGCACACTCACGTTCGGTTGTACTATATTTTTTCTCTACATCCGAAAACTTTTTACTTAGATAAATTATTGGGTGCTCCTCATTTTTGTCATCACGTTGTGACAACACAACCCCCATTCCTACATCTGACGCGTCCGTTTGAATGATAAACTCTCTTCTATAATCTGGGGCATATAATACCGGGTTTTTTGTCAATTTCTGCTTCAATTCCTCAAATGCTCGGTTACACTCTTCGGTCCAGAGTATTTTTTCTTTCTTTATTTTACCCTTTAGTGCGTTTGTTAGAGGGGCCGCAAGTACTGAGAAATTCCTTACATAATGCGCATAATAGCCTGCTAATCCCAAAAAAGCCCTAATCTGGGTTTTTGTAGCGGGAGTAGGGAAATCTACAACAGCCTTTATTTTAGCTTCGGCGGGTGTTCTCACACCTCCACCGACGATGTGCCCTAGATATTTGGTATGATTCTGAGCAAAACTGCATTTTGAGGGTTTAACAGTTAATCCTGCATCTTCTATTTTTTCATGTACTTTTCCGGTACCGTGACACGAATCACAGCCCCGAACATAATTCACTGCGTGTTTACTACAAATCGGCCAAAAGTGATGCCTTAATGGCCTATCTTTAGTTTTCTTCTCTCCCAGATGAGCGGAATCGGTTTCATGACACAATGCAGGATTTTTTCCTCGTTCTCCAGCTGGAAGAACCGGCCGTAGATTTACTTTCCCAAACTGATCTTTGTTTCTTCTGGACAATAGATCACCCCTCTTTTTAAAATCCCCTTTTCCGTCCTTCCTTTTCTCCCAGCACCCCTTCAGGCTAACACAATCCCTTTGTTGAAATGCGAACGACGTCGCGTCTATATTGATAAGGCCTTTCTTTGCATGCGGCAAAAACAAGGGAGTCCCTTCTTTCTTCACAACAATGGAAGGGCTAGTTTCTATCTTTCGACCCTCCGCTTGTGGGTTCTCAGGGGTCATGAATGGAGTTTTTCGACTCCTCGTTGTTTCGGCATTTAAATCGAGGTTCATTCTTTGCTCCTCAATTAACTTAGCACTCCGGTTACCTAATAAATAATAACCCATGTCTAGGTCGGCATCAATTATTGCTGCTTTCGTGACTATTTTGCCAAATTCTGAACTTTTAAGTTCTATCTTCGCGAGAGGGAAGCAGTTGAACTGTTTCTTAAGGGGTTGCTTTATCCACGCAATTTCTCCTGTCAGATCCTCGGACTTGATGTGGTTGCGACTCACTAAATCAATGGACGCACCCGTGTCCCGTAAAACTGACATCCTTTTATCATTCACCGTGGCTTTGCTCATGTAAGGCGCAAAATGGGTTTCGGAGAAATTCCCCATTCCCACGTGATTTATGACCGCAGCGGACCTCTCTTTTTTCAATTGCGGACAATTAGGCCTTAAATGCTCTGTAGAGTGACAAATATAACAAGCGGGTAATTTTCTGCGTTCAAAATGTTCGTTTCGCCAATTTCCCTTTTGTGTCGGATTTCTCCAAGACTGGGGTTCCGAATTTCCTAACGATTTGCCTATCTGCTCTGCTCCCGGCGAAGTGGGCCTAGACTTTTCATGCGATGATTTACGCTCAGGAACTTTGGAAAAATGTGGTTTACGAACGCTTCTAATGGATTCATATTCGTCTAATTTGCCTGCTAATTCCGACGGATCCACCAATTTACCCCATTCGTCTAAAAAGTGATCTTTGACTTCAGGCGGCATGCGTCGTTTAATTTGATCGGTGATCATCAAATTTTTCAGGGCTTCGAACTCATTTACTTTAACACCGTCTAACCAATCTTCCAAGTAATTTCTAAGCTCGAAAACCATTTCCTTCCAGAGCGCCCCTGTCTTTCTCTGATGTTGCGTGAATTTTATGCGGAATGTTTCCGGTTTCATTTTAAAACGCTCCAATAAAACTTCCTTTATGTGAGCATAAGCTTTCATCCTACTTTCCGGCTCTTTAATAATTATTTGCGCTAAATCTAGCGGTAAAAGAGCCATGAGCTGCGATACCCAGTCACTTTCTTCTATATCTGCTGAACGTGCTTGGCGTTCAAACATGGTGAGATTCAAAGAAATATCGGCGACTTGTTCGTCGTATTTTTGCATTAGGTGTTTCATTTCTCGCCGCGGTCTAACAGTTTCACTTCGTGAAGAATCGACGCTATTAGTTTCTGCTGCACTAGTAATTCTCAACCGTTCTAACTCAAATTCGCGCGCTTCTTTTCGCTCTCTTTCCGCGGCCTCGCGTGCCTCTATTCGTTCTCTTTCCGCGGCCTCGCGTGCCTCTATTCGTTCTCTTTCCGCGGCCTCGCGCTGTTGGAGGATATCTTGGTAAAAATCTCGTACCATTTCCTCCTCATATTCCGGAGATGCCTTAATTTTTTTTACAAAGATCTAACTTCGTATCCGTCGAGCAACTCCCAATTCCCAATTCTTGTGCTAGGGCAATTAAATCTTCCTTACGGGCTTTAGCTAAGTATGACATAGTTAAATTCTCACGTGGTTTACAATTTAAAATACAATTTTCACAATTCTAAACAGTTCCTACTTAAAACTACACATTTACAATATTAAACACTTTAAAAAATAATTTAAACAATTCTAGACATTGATTTTCTACTAACAAAAAAAAAAACACTTCAATACAATAACTAAATTACTTAATCACACACAAGAAAAAACTTCAGTTATCACAAAAACAATAGAACACACATAGATTCGACAAGCTAAATTTAATATTTTACTTAACTGTAATAATGATAACTTTTGACATGTACCAACAGCCAATCATATAACCAGTACAACCAACATCAATGCATTCCTTGGAATTTTATCTGACAAAAAAGAAATTACATTTCTTCGTATTTATGGAAAAGTTTTTATTTTACTTAAAAGATATTTAATTAATAATCATTATTTGTTTAATTGATAGTAATTATTCATTATAAATACTAGAATAAACATAACGTAATTTTTAAACGATAACGATGGAAAGATAAATTTGTGAATTTGAAAATAGTTTTTAATTAAGTTATGCTCACTTTTTCTTTCAGAAATGATTGGTCATAATTTAACCAATAACTTTCGAAAGACTGTTGAAGGAAATTTAACTACACCAAAAATTACTGGGAAATAACGAAATTAGAAATAGTTTTAATTTATTTTTAAAAATAGTTTTATTCAATTTTTCAAAAAAAAAATCTTCAAATACATTTTGCTGATAACCTCTGTTGGATTGGTTTCGGAAGGATGTTTATATCACAAGTTCTAAAATTTTAAATTTATAAAGAGTGTCTAAATTTGATGAAACTCTCTCAAAAAAGTCAAATTTATTAGTCAGTGCTCTGTAAATATTGCATACATATTTCAGGAAATTTACACCATTTAAAAAATATTAAGTTCCAATTAATATATAAGTCGGTTTCTCCATCAAGTTGTATTGCTTTAGATCGTTTCACTGGAAAAATATGTAATGAATGAGTAATATTAAAAATATGCTAATGCTTCGGGTTTTTAAGCGTTACATTTTCTATTTTGGTTTTTGAAGTGATTTACAGGATTTTAACATAATTACTTAAAATACTAATGTATAAGACTTATTATTATTGAAGAATAAACTTTGTGTTTTCAAGCAGTTAATATGTGGAACACAAATCTCAGTTTTAGTCAAATAAATAACATATACTAGAAGAAAAATAAAGAACAGTAACAAAACAACCATTTTCAATTTACAAATAAAGAACAAGAAATAAAACGTACAGCCTTAAAAAGAACAAAGAATAAAAGTGTTTTTTTCTTGATAATATATTTTTGATTTTAATATACGTTCACTTTTCTATTTTGGAATAAATCCTAAAGTTATTGGAATATTAAATCCTTTTATATGAAAAATCGTTCTTTCCCATTAGCATTGGGAAAATTAAGTATTTTGTCATTATTAAGTTTTTCAGAATATTTCAAACATTTTCTTCCAATATTTGATATTATTATAGTACGAATAACGAAAAAGTTTCCTCTTCATTTCGTTTATAACTAAATATCAGCCCTTTTTGCTTTCAGAATTGACAATCAAAAGCATCCTTTGTCATTGTTTTCACGTATATCGTCTTTTTTTATAAATTTGTTAGTTAAGTATTAGTGATAGAAGTTAATATGATTTAAGACACGTGTGACAATTATATCCAAATGCAATTGATTTTTTTTAAAAAAATTCTACCTCTAGCACATATTTATAATTATAAAATTTAATCACAAAATGTTAACCTATGTGGCCCTCAATTTTTATTCTTAAAGGATCTATTAATAATGGGTTTTATATTCATCAAAGAAAACTTAATTTCATGTTATAAATTGTGGATTATATATTTATCGAAAACATTAAAGAAATCCAAGTGTCTCTCTTTCAATAATTTCAAATCTACAGTTTCTTTCACTCCTACATTCTTACAGAATCACCTTTAACATAATTATTTTGAATTCGATTATTTGAAAAGTATAATCAACATTCTTTTTAATTATTTTTCACTTCATCAAACATTTGCTAACTATTATTATGCTGACCAAGCCCACAAATTTCTTAAGATTCATCATGATAAATCATCTTCTTTGAGAGATGCATGATCTGACTCACACACCGATTACAAATATGTACTTATTAACTATATTTATATTTTTATTAGTTTTTCCTTCACTCTTTTCACCCAATAATTTAAAGTTTCAAAATCAAAAACTACCGATTGTTAGTTAGAAGTTCTGTAATTTGAAAAGATATTTTTTTTTATTTATAGTTATTTCTTCAAAATGTTCCTCAAAAGCATAAAAAATTACTTTTTTATACTCAAAAGTGTAAAAAAAATAAATAATGAAGCTGGCTCAATGTTTTATAATAAGCTTTACACACACAACTCCAGACATCCTTCATTTATAAACCTAAAATTCATAAACTGGTAGCAAGTCCATGGTTGCATAATTTCTCCAGCTGTTGCGGGATGGACCAAAATATTTACCGTAATCATCAAAATTGAGTTATATTCTGTGTTTTCCCTCAGTTGGTGCCGGGTCCGCTGGTTCCGTCCTCGCCTCCCGTCTGTCTGAAGACCCCTGCGTGAAGGTCCTCTTACTGACTAGCGTCTCAATCCCAACGTAAATCCCTATGGGATGGACGAATCCATCAGTAACTGTACTTTTCGTAGGTAGGAACATTGGACTGAGAGGGGCAACAGGGATAAGCGTTGGCTTTTAATGTTGAGTTGTATCACAACACTTTTCCCGGCGAGTTGGGAAAGAATGTTGTCTCTTTTTCCAAACCACGTGTCGACAGATGAACTTAAAACATATTTTATCAGTAAACATATTACTTATTTAGTGGATATTTAATACAAGTTTTGTGGTTTTTATGTATTTAGTGGCTTTTTTTAATTATTACTATTTTTAGGGGGTTCAGAATTGGCTGATATTAACGAATCTTAAAAGTACTTTTTGTCTGTATACTTTTCACAAATATCTAATTTGCTCTGTTTCTGTTTTTTTTAAAACGTTGAATGAATATAATATATTTGTTGTCAGAGAAAAATATTCTTCTGATGATTATATTTCCCTTCGCACTCAGAACAACTACTGTCTATTTTTTAAAATAATTTCTAAGCTCAACATTTCTATTCTTTAGAAAAAAATTTTACCCTATTCTAAAAAAAATAATTAAATTCTATTCTGCTATTGCTAATTTTAAGTTATGATGTGAGTACATTTGTTTTGTGAAATAAATTTTGATTTTACTGTAGGTTGGATTATTAAATCATAGCTAATTAAAATGCATTAGAAAATTGAAGAATCCAGAATATTAAAAAGAATAAACTTCTAAAAGTAGAAATATTTTCACTGTAGAAGTATTTTCTATTATTTGATTAGTGTTAGGAGTAGATGTTGTTTTAATGAGAATTTAAACATTTTGGAGTAATATTTTGTATTTTCTGCAATTTCTATTTAAAGATATTTATAACTGACTAATTTTTATGGCATAAAATCTCATTCTCAAAACTATCATGCTCTCATACCATAAATACATATTTCAAACACTATCAGGGAACTTAATATGTGTTGCATTTATTTTCCTTCAGACAATTTCAGGTGTAAAACTTCTAAAAATAATTATGCAATTGGAAATTCTTCTGAAAAAGTTTTTAAAAAATGTAAAATATTACAATATTTTGTACATAGCTTCAAGGGGTTTATATTAGAATGTACCAAGTGCACAAAAATTGATTTTTTCAAAGTAGTTGCATAATTGGCAGTTTGAATCCGAACATTTTTTAAAGATAAAAAGTTTACACTATGATTAGTAAGAAGATATAATAGTGTTCTAACTACTTAGGTAAATAATTCATTCTTATATCTTTCCATATTTTATTGATTTTTTAAACTGCAAATATGGTCATGTTTTTCAGTTAAATTAATTTTTTTTATATTATCCATTGTCTTATTCTTTATAAAGTAAACTAATTTAGTTAAGCATTTTGTATATAGTTCATTCACATTATGTCTTTATTCATTGCTTTTGTTAGTTTTAATTCCATCTTCTAAAATTAATAATTCATTTTTAAATATTTGGTGAGCAATTTGCTTTTTTAAATTTGATTTGTAAAAATAATTTAGTAAAATATTCTATGTCTAAAGCTTTTCATACTATGCAATATCAATGTCCGTTGACGAAACTCAAAAAAATATCCATATTTAATGTTTTACATTTTTAATATAGTGTAAATAAATAAAAGATTGTAGTTGTTGGTTTTTTAATTGTTAACTACTACCAAAAGAAATGTTTAACAAACATTCAATGGATTTTAGCCCTAAGGATATCAATATTCTTATTCTATTCTTTATCACTGCAAAATTCCTATATTTTATGAATAAATATTTATTTTATATTTATAGCAGAGCGTGCTCAATGGTTTTTATGTTAACTGAGAGTATATTGCAAGTTTTATGATTAGCAGCCATTTATACCTTTGTTTCCTCAATAATTTTCAAGCAAACTGAATGAAAACAAAAATATCATTTTCTTAACCATCTTAGAAAATTCAGCTGGTATATAAATATTTAAAATGAGTTTTAACCAAAATACTTTCATTCATGATTTCTATGTTATCTTGACTTTTCAGACTTGTTACAACTTTGTGTTAAAAATTATAGAAATATATTTTTACTCATGGAAAAGGGCATATCTTTGTATAAATACTAATAAAAAAAATGGAAACTATTTTCATTGTATTCTTTTTATATATTTTATTACATAAAGTTAATCTCTTCAAAAAGTCAACACAAATTAAGTTTATGAAATCCTGAAATATATATGGTTTTGTAGATGCTTTGTTTCTTATAAAGCTGAAAGCTTAATTTTTAATTATTCGATCAAAAAATTAAATTCAATTGAATAAAAACAACTTTCTTGAAAATTAAGATTTGTGTATGAAGTTAAAAAAATATTTCATTTCTTATGCTATATTTAATAATGATGATAAAGAAAGTTGTATGTTTATTAAATTAAAATTTTCTATAAAGTATCTATTAACTATAATTCAGCTATCACCAAGTTCTCAATTCTTGAGATCTGCAAGTTATACAGATTCATTAGTTAATTTAGCATAATTATAATATATGAACCAAAATATAGTTTGTAACACTTAACCAAATAACAGAATTGCAAGTCATCATGCACAAAATTATTGTAATATCTTTGTTGCATTATCTATATAAAAACTCATTTAGTATATAACTTGCATGATTGTTTTATTGTTATTATATTTAAATGAAGCTTAAATTAAAATAAATATTCATTAATATGGAAAGAAAAATTCTTTCACTCAATAAAATTATTATTTGGGCAATTGGAACTAATTTATTCTTAAAATATTTTATATGATTGCTAGTACACTAATTCACATGTGTCTTTGAACAATTTGTTCTTGAATAGCAAGCAAGAGATTTTGATAGAATATGATTAAAAACTGAATAGTTATTTACAAAATCGCTACCAATTAATGATACCTTATTTTTATATTTATTCTATAATTCTTATATTTACATTATTGTTGAAATATGAATTAAACAATGCATTAAATTTTCTGTAAATAATTATTCAATAAAATATTATTGAAAAAGAAATTTACTATATTAAATATAAATGATACTCATGATAGATTTTTCTGATGAATTTCGATAAGGAATAAAAGTAAAAGAGCCTTGAATGGTGGGCATGGAAACCTTGAAACAATTTTTTTTTTGAAATTTTAATTAGTATTTTAAGCTGTAATGTGTCGTTTGTCCACAATAATTTCCGATAATATCACAGAACAAACAAGAATTTTACATTGTTTGAAATTTTCTTTATTTATATCAATTGAATTATAGAATAAATATATTTTCCTCTTACATTTATTAGGCTACATTATTACCCTAAAATCAAAATTGTTTTCATTATGTCCTCATGTAGTTAATTGCATGATTTTCATCCATTATTGAAAGTCAAGTAAGAAGTATTTTACTTAATATCTAAATAATTTGTAAAACCAATTTTAAAAAAATGAAGTTACAATAGCTCAAATTTAGAAGATCTTGAAGACAAAAGGGTTATTTACATTTTCAAAGTGACATTTCAAGTAACAGTCTCAATCAGAAAAGTTTATGGTCACAATACACAGAATAATAAGGAATATTATAGTAAGATAATGAAAATCACAATTTTAATGTTATAACTACTTGATAGACTCATTAATATGAAATTATATCTAAACAATTTATCTGAAAACAAATACAGTCAAACTGGTCACCTAATGCGACAAGAACATATATATTATGAAATGCATAATAGAATGATAGAATAGACAATAATAAATATGAAAACAATATATTTTAATATTGCATAGTATTCTTTCATCATTTATTAATCATTTTTTTGTTTATGTTTGATTACATTATGTTTTTTAATATATACATTATAGATTGTCCATCCATATATATTGCTTTTTTATTATATATTAAGCATTTTACCATTAGTGAGCAATATCTCTTAATAAGATAACATCTCAAAAAACAATTAGCTTCTAAATTTAACTTTTAGTTTTCCTTGTGATTCAAGTAAACTTTAATTTAATTATTTCTTATCATGACTTCATATTTGGTAAGGATTTCTTTGTGTTTTACATTATTTTGTTGTTAAAATAGTAGAAACTAGTAATGTGTAAACTTGCACTATCATTTTAATCAGATAAACATTAAGATTTAGGCAAGAAAAACTTGGACAAATCAAATAAAACCAATCAAGATTTTTCAAATAAATTAATAAGTATTTCATTTATTCACAAAAGGATGATGAAACAAGACTTTATTCCCAAACATTGTAAACATGATTTTATATCACTGAACAACAATATATAAGAAATTACCATGTACAAATTTATTTACATTTTGAAGCTGTATAAAGCTAAAAATTGATGTTTTATTTTTTGTTTGTCTAAAAACTACCTAGTTAAGACATGAACTTAGTACAGTTTAGTCAAAAAATTGTGTAATACAGTGCTATATATTATTTGAATTTTTTTCATTTCATATGATGATTAATTTGTTCTTTTATTTATATTATGCTGTCAAACCAATAAGAATTTGGTATTAGACTATATTTCTATTTTTCCGAGTGTGACTGCTTCATTCAAAATGTAACATTAGCTTGTTATTTAATTACAGAATTTTCAGGAAATTATATTCATACTCGTAAGCATGAAAAAAAAATAACTGCTACATGATTTAGCAGGTAAAATCAATTCTTTCCTAACTATAATTTATTTGCTCCAATTTTTGCTTTTCTAATATGAATTCTTCATATCACATTTCAAAAAATTGGTGTAATTAAACTACAGGGTGACCAAAATAATAATTGTCCCCAATTGGTGGCATCTGCTACTAAATAGAATGAACTTAAACTGCATTAAACCTCTATTAAAGGGGGAAGGATTTTCATACGGAGACACATTGGTGCTACTAGAAATAGAACATTAGGGTTCCAAGGCTCATGTGGAAACTTTTCAATATACCCCCTTCCTTTATACGATATATTGCACTAAATAGGATTTTTTTCTTCGTATTTATTTCCCTGTGCCTACCACAGTCTATGCAAGTAAATTGATTGCATTCTACTCATTAATTCACAGTTATCATCAAACAAGGAAACTTACTTTATTGCCTCTCAATAGATTATCGATAAACTGACATATCGACAATCTAATAAAGCTTTATTGACAATGTATTTTTTGATTGACTCTTATTATTTAGAATTAATTGGTTCAAACGACATATTTAGCTGTGTTGCAAGAAGTATATTTAATTGAAAAATGGTTATTCTTTATATTGAAATTATGACATGCTGTACATTCCAGCTCTCTATATTTGTATAAAGTTAGTTTAATAGTAGTTAACATTTTTCAGTTAATATTACTTCTATTTCAATTATTAACTGAAAAATGTAGTGGTTTCCTAAGGGGGGGGGGGAAGAGTTATTTATTTTCTATATTCAGAATGTCAATAATAGGCTGCAATATTATAAATATTCTGAACAACTTTTTATCAAAAAGAGCATTATATTAATCTTTCAAGAATATTTATATTTTGAAATATACTGAGGAAGCTACAAGTGTGAACATGAAACTCTTCATAACATGATTTTTGAACTAGAAAAATAAATCATAATTTAAAGAAAAACAGTATTTTAAAAAACTTGTTTCCTCCTAAACGTTTGTAGCGAGTTATATTTTAATAACTTTATACTACTGAATATAATAATTTAAATAGTTGTGTGTTAAAAAAAAACATCATAAAATTCAATTCTTTGCAACTTTAAATCGTTAACAGATGTTTAATAAAAAAATTCCATCATAAAATCCAATTCTTAGCAACTTTAAATTGTTAACAGATGTTTAATAAAAAAAATTCATCATATGAGAATAGTTTTAAGCATATGTACAATTGTTATAATTTATAATTTGAACAGAAGTACTTAAATTATCAATAAAACATGAATTGAAATGCAGTTTTATTTTATGCATTAAGACGGTTCATATTTTCATAGCTTGTTTATTGAGATTCATCTGTTAAGTAATAAAACTCAATTTGTTTTATTTATCAAGAAGTGGAGAATAACTTGTAACAAAAAATTTATAATATTGTAATGTACAATATCTACCATGTATATTATATGCCAATTCTATTTAAACACTATGGTTTAATTAGAAACATTAGTATACATTTAGTACTTTATAAAAAATTCTAATTAATTTCTAAATTTATGCAAAATTAGAGTTTTGATTATTTTTTAAAAAATAAATAAATCATGTTTGGATTATATGTCTTCTACTCTTAAAACTCGTTATTTAAATTCAGTCAGTTATTTCATTCCTGTTAGTTTATCCCTTTTACAAAAATTTAACTTGCATTTACATAGAGCTACAAAAGCACCAGAATAATATGACAAAAAAAATCAACATGCATGAGATAGATAAAGATTTGTTTTATTTCCATATTATGAAACTTACATATCTATACCACATTACCTCTTCATTCATTATGTAGTTTATACATTTCTATATGATAAATGATCCGTTTATGAAATGCAACTCAAAACTATACCCACATCCTGCTCTGCGAAACACGATTCGACTGAACCGGGAAAAGTGTTGTGATACAACTCAACATCAAAAGCCAACGCTTATCCCTGGTGCCCCTCTCACTCAAACGTCCCTACCTGTGAAAAATACAGCTCGCGATGGATTCGTCCATCCCATAGGGATTACGTTTGGATTGAGACGCTAGTCTCTTACTGGAAGCCGGAGGTCACGTGGTTCCCATCACAGAAATACCAGTGGGAGGTCTCCTCAACCAATTTACTGATAACGACTGGCAGTTCTTATCGGAGCCACAAAAAAAGGGCGGGAGCTGGATATACAAATAGGCTATTTGCTTACTATTCAAAATTGATCTTAGTGCTAATAATATTTAGTTTACTGTTCTTCTTATATACTTTTTTGGATTTAATGAATTTTATTATATTGTAAAGTAATTATGATAAAAAACACGTTTTTTAATTACATTTCTGCATATTTAGGAATAGGTTTTCAGTTTTTACTTTATACAAAAAAGTATATACCTTTGTTATTCATACGGCTAGTCAGAAATATTCGCTGTGTTTAATTTTAATTACAGCTCTTTATTCTATTTTAACTGTATTCATAACGTCTTCAAACACGTGCTCTACAATTGCAGAATATAAGATATAAAATAACTTTATTTTAATATCCTTAACCGGTTCTGATCACTGCGGACAATAACTTTCGTAACGTAATTAGATACAATGACATTCTTAATGCTATAAATGTGACTGTGGTGCTTTCTTCGTAAAGGTTTTTAGAAACTACTAATTAACAAGTTATGAACATGATTTTAAGTTAAATAAGGTTCTAATTTCAATTTTTATTTCGATCCTTCAAATAACTAAGCACGACATTTTGATGTTTAACGACTAAACAATATTTTTCTCCAGAAGAGCTCTCATCGTTTAATATCTCTTATAAAGTAATTGAAGTTTATATAATTATTAGGCATCAATATAATATTGGAATTTTTAAACCACAGTTAAAATAAAAATTTGATCTCGAAATTTGGAAAGACATTTTTTTTTACATGGTTTGTACTTTTGAATCATTTATTGCGACATGCTCAAATGTCCTGCAATACTTGAAATATTCTGTTTGTATTCAGTTAAATACGTCAGTGAAACTTTATCTTATATATTGTAAGATTCTGTGTTATAATTAAAGAAGAGGCGAAGAAATATTTTAATATATTCATACTACTATAATAATTTTGAAAATCTGGATGATGTTAGTCAATCACGCCAGAGCAGCTGAACAGGACTGGGTAAAATTTAGCTCAGAGAAAAGTTATATTAATGAATAAGACATAAACTACTATTTATTCTGGTTAATTGTGTATTAATTTTTATTAATTAAAAACTAACTTTCACTCTAAAATTTTTTATTTTCCTCACAGCCAAATGATTAAGACTTCAATTTGTTTTTTTCCTCACGCTAATGAGGGTAGGCTTAACATCTTTTCGACTAATTATTTTAAACGATCCTGTTTATTTTCTTAGTATTTGATGCATCTAAAATTAATTGTTGAATAATCAATTTTTCGTATTCATTTTGAAATACTTTTGAATTAAAATAAAACCGAATAAAGGAAACTAAAAATTTATAATCTGTATTGCTGTATCCCTACTGGCGTAGAAAATTCATGCATTTGCACTACCCCAAGTGGCGTTGAAAATTACTGCATCACGGAATACCTGTGTTGTAATTGTTGACAACTATAATTTCATTTTAATTAAAAGTTTAAAAATTTTATGTTGTTATAGTTGTCTTGTTGTTATAGTTATATTGTTATAGTTGTCTCAATCTCGATTGATAAATAAATATATACTTGACTCGATTTTAAATAAATACGGATTTTATTTGTGATTTTGCTTTATTTGAGATACCCACTGGAAATAATTTTTTTTGGTTAACTGTGAAATAGTAAAGGTTTACAATTATCGTGAATTACAAAACATATAAATAGATTGAATGGATAGAAAAGAAATCTCTAATAATGATTTATTTTATGAGGAAGAAAATAATTCCCATTCGTAACCTAATAAAAATTGGTGTAAACCAAGTTTTACCCTCACAAGCTCATTTCTTTCATTTTCAAATCCAATGTATCGTACAAAGAATCTGCAACAGTTGAAGCAAGTAGTTTTTTCAAGTCTTTTCTCATTTTTTATTTGCCAATAATATTCAAATGTTGAAGAAAATTGCGAATGGAATTTAACATGCAACTCATTTTGGAAAGTACTGCTGATTTATAAAATTATTCAAATATTTTTCTGGTTGTAATTGATAAAAATAATTCATGAAATAAAATTTCATTATCTAATTTAATTCCTTTTGAGTTACTTTCATAAAAACTTAAGTAAAATTAACTCGTAGAAATGGCCATATTAAAAATGAAGGAAATGTTTTCTGGAATAACGAAAGAATGTTTCTTTCTATGGAATGTCTAATTTTGTACATTGTTTCAACTATCTAAAGATGACATTGTAGAGCTGTGCTAAATTACAGGGAATCTGATGAAAAATAGATAAATTGAAATTAAAATATAAACAGCGTATTATTCCTTCTCTGTATTTGCTTTTTTGCAGCAAATCCCAGTGCCCAGGGGAAAAGGTGTCGGGGGCTCCAGCCTCATCAACTGCATGCTGTACGTAAGAGGCAACCGGAGAGATTACGACCAATGGGCTGAAGCTGGGGCGACCGGCTGGGCGTGGAAAGATGTTTATTCCTATTTTCTGAAGTCGGAAAACAACACTGACCCTGAACTCGCTAACAACGGTAGGTAATGTTCTCTTGCGCGAAACACCTGTTTTTGATTCGAGTTGGGAAATAAGTTTTTAATCCCATGATCTGTGTATTTGTTTAACTTCCTGATTGGATGGCACATCTTATGTAGGTATTTATTCTTATTTCAAAAGATATATTAATATAACAGTTACCTGATGTATTGAAGATTTTTCAAGTGATTTTTTTCCTTTAAAATTGATTTTTACCTTTACGTATTTACAAATTTAAGTGCTAATAACTGTAACTTCATGGATGCTATTGCATGCAAAAGATTTAACTTCTCTATAAAAGCAGTTAATTTAATTCTTGATGCATTTCATATGTCGATGCTTTTCCTTGTAATATTTCGCTGCAGAAAAAAAGATACAAAAAATTAGGATGATATAAAGGTTATGCTTTCATATGAATTATATTGTAACGTCTTTGGCCGGGACTACTGTTGAGTTACGGTGAAAACAAACTTTGATCTTTGTGAAATAAAAAAAAATATTTATTTTTAACTATACTACATATATATTAAACAGTCCCGCCTTCTTGATTAATTATTTTATAAGTACATAAGTAGAATCAATTCAGAGTTCCACTAGGGGAAGGTACTATGTTCCAGATAAGCAAGGAATTTCTCCTGGAGTTGAAGAGATAAGACGGAGTTCGTGGAAACTCCCGCGAGATTCATCCCTAGGTTCGGGGTTATCCGCTCATTGATTAACCTGCTGGGATTGCCGGAAACGTAAGTTGATGTACTGGCTGGAATAGTAAAGAAGGCAAAGCTGTCTATCTTATTGAAAACTCTGACGAGTTTTCACACTTTAGACGGGATGTATGGCAATCCGAATGCGATTAACGAAGTTCATATGACCTTCACGTGGGCTCAGCCTACAGGGCGAGGTTACCTACGATAAACTCCAAATTCTCTCCTGAGAATTACACAGAAATCAAAACTGAATTCCTGTAACAATTACTAACGCTCGTTTCACCAGTCGGCTTCCTTCTTTTTTCTTATCTTTTTCCGTCTTTTCCTTTGGGTCTCATAGGCCGGTCTTCAGTGAACAAATGACCAATCAGGATATTTCTTAATTTTAATTGGATCATCTAATCTAAGCTACCTTCCCAATCATATGAAAGTGTAAATTATTGATTAACAACCCGCAGATGTTCGAACCCCTCCTTTCTATGGTGATCCGCCAGAAGAAAGAAAAGGACCATCTGCTGGGAAAGCATCGATTAGCAACCCACAGTTGGTTGATTCTCTCCCCAATTAGAATGTCCCCCCAGCTGAAAAGAAGATTCATTTAACGCCGGACCCCTTTAGTCCGTTTGAAAGGCGAGAGTCTCCTAACACAATAATAACTTAAAATACTAATAATTCGATAACTTCGTGGATAAGAAAGGTTTAACTTCTTGATAAAAGGATTTAATTTAAATCTTGATTCTTTTCAAATTTTGATTTTTTTCACTGTCGTAATATTTCACTGTAGAAAAAAAGCTTTAAAGATTATGTTGTCGTATAAAAAGATTAATTCTCTTTATTTTTTATACGAAATTCTTAATATAATCTTTTATTTTACATAATCTTTTATAACTTTTATAAAATAAAAGAAAACATAATCTTTTATTTTAATCAATGCAAAATTTAATGTACGTACTATTAAGGTAGAAAACACAAAGAGAAATCAAAGCAACTCAAGAAGTTATTGTCTGGAAATATCCTCTGGATTAACTAGTGAGAATAATTTTCCGTAATAAATAGTACGACCTGTTTATCTATCCTATATAACAGTTTTTTAAGAGGAACTGCGAAAGCTTTCATCTAATTAATTCCTTATGTGATTTCCTGTGACCTAGTAACTAAATTTCTGCATGAATTCCATCGTTATTACAAATTTACACGAAACTACATTCATGTTAGAAAGTTTCTCTAATCCAAGCAAAGAACATAAACTGCGCATTGTTGAAACTCTTTTTGACAGCTAAAAATGTTTATAATAGAAATATATAGTGTAGCTCATAAAAAAAGAAAACTTTCGCATTAAACTTTTTTAGCAGATTATCTACTCAAACAATTGAAATAGAATTCCAAGTATTGTCATTTGAAGGCATGATTTCGATGAAAAGAATTTTTATGTTTATGTGTTCAAATATTTCAAGTTTTTAAGAATAGCAACTACCCATTTTTAGTCTTGGTTAATAGATCAGCGCATTTAAAAAAACCATAAATATTCTTACAAGTCATTGGAATTTTATCTGTCGTTCCTTCGCTTTTAATCATAAACGGTAGAGACATAGGGTATAAGTTCTTGATGCCGCTGTTTCTCTCTTTCTGCCTTCTTGCTTATGAAAATGAGAATTATAAAAAGATTAAATTTGTTTCATGTACATGGAAAAAAACTGATAGAAATCTTTTGCTCACTGTGACAATTGAATATAAATTTATTTTACTCTAGTGCGACGAGACATTTGCATAAATTTTAGTTTGTGAAAGCCCATGTATAAATGTTATATAGGCATTTTATTCATACCGACATAAAATACCGTGATAAAATTGTAAATTCATATCAAATTTTGAATGGAATTCTTAAAGAAAAAGTATGCCTGTTCGCCTATTTGAGTACACGATGTCATACATATGTAAAATAAAATTAGTTTTGATATAGCACGTAAAATGTAAATCTGCATTAAATTTAGAGAGAAATTAAACAAGGATTTCACTGTCTTTTACTATATAATTCTTAATGCATGTAAGCATTATAATTTAAAAAAGAAGCAACTTAGGCAAATAACATTTGAAATTGTGCAGTTTTCGCATCTGAAATGTAGATTTTTCTCAAATTTGTCAGAGAATTGATTATCTATTGTTCTGTACTTTTCCATGCACGTAAATGCTATGAGCTAAGTAAATGATATTTCATATGTGATACTGTGACTATAATAGTACTTCTAAGTCATGCTTGGCTTTTCAATCAGATGGAATTACATGTTTAATTTTCAGATATTTATAAATTAACCACATGAAGACGTTTAATCCTAAATAATTGATTGAGAAAATCGTTAATTGATCATTAGGGTGAATACTCGGGGAATTCACAGCTTTGCTCGAGCTCTAGACAATTTTATGGGAAGGAAGGTTTTTAAAGGAAGCTTTTTCTAAAGAGTATACGATTTATTTTCGGGGTGGGGACTTCGGTTAGTTTTAAAATTTGCACTTTTCAAATAAGGAAATAATAGCTAAAGGCTATATTTTGATATGAAAATAGTGTCTATGGTTTTCTATTTTACAGGCTATCATTCAACAGGTTGTTACTTAACTGTGAGCACTCCACAAGAAACAAATGGCATGAAAGAAGTTTTTGATGCAACAGCGGAAGAATTGGGCTACGAATACAGAGATATTAATGGAGAAAAACGGACAAGGAAGTAAAATTTCTCAACGCCAGACTGGTTACTTTAATTAACAATTTTTAATTATCTTTTAAAATAACTTCTAAATTAGATAACAAACTTGTATGAACTAAAATATTTTTCACTGTAATTGAATTTTTATTTGAGTATCAATCATAAAATTCGTGTTTATTTATTTCAACATTAATCTCAGTTTCATTTTGAAAAAGAGGAAATAAAAATAGCTAAGCTTATTTTCCGATCGTTTACATTGATTTCATTATATATTATTAATTTCAATGATCTAATTATAAGATTTCATGAATAATATAATACGAAGGATTGATCGATTTGAATAATGTATAATGCCCAGATGTTTCAAATCATTCAAATAATTTTTATTTGATATTATATGCTGTAATTTTATTAAAGAAAGTAAATTATAAATGAGATTCAGAATTATATAATAACAAAAACTAACAAGCCTGTGAAAAGATATACCTGATAGAAACGAGTAATTTGCTTACAAACCAAAATAAAAATAATTACATAATTCTTTTTAAAAATGCTCTATAGAGGCAATATTTTTGCAGGTTTTGCAAAAATTCAAGGAACTATAAGAGACGGCAGGCGATGCAGCACAGCAAAAGCTTTTCTTATACCTGCCGAAGACAGAGACAATCTGCACATTGTCAATGAAGCTTACGTTCAAAAAGTAAGCAGTGTAAGGTTTTATCGCTTTAAATTATATTATTCAATTCTGGCATGTTTTTCAAAGAGCAGTGGTGTCTGGTCGGTAAGTCTCTGCTTCGAAACCGGAGGACTTCAGGTCCGATACCCGATTCCAAAGAAGAAACTTCTGTTAACCAAGTCTGGTGAACGATAAATCCATCAAGACCACTCGCCCTCCAGCTGATGTGGTGTGCCAGTTCATATGCCATCCCCGTCATTTGACCCTGTTTCAAAATTACTTCCATCCAAAAATAGCCCTAATGTTGCTTTTAAACGATAAGTTAACATAACTAAATTAATATAACCATGTTTTTCATCATTAACTTGCTTCCCATTTATATGCTCAAGTCAGAACGTGTATATTTTATTTCAAATTTAAATACGTAAGTGGATACCTTTGGTTTAAAAATGTCATCTAAATGCCAGTCAGAAGGAAAGAGGAGAGCTATGAAATGTGACCGTTTGCAATTTTCCTTGTTTGTCGACAAGAAGATTAGTTTTATTTTCTTTTGGTTTAAAAACATATCCAAGGGATTATTACATTGATACAGATATCGTATTTTTGAAAAGTAATAGATGTCGAGAAAGACTCCCGAGGTAATGAAACATTTTAAAATTTCCCCTCAATATTAATGGGAAAATATTTGACCCCGATGAATCTAACAGATAGCAGAAGCTTTTTTTTTTTGAGGTTCTTCAATTAAAACAAATTTGGAATTCGTAATCTAACAACCACGAAGCTGAGTCATTATTATTATACCACTGGCAAAAGGCGTGCGGCAAATCGATAATTGTTCGATATATGATGAAAAGTGTAAGTATACACATATATGGATAACTAACTCTGCCTTTTCTGCCTTAATCATATAATTTGTTTGCAAATCTATATACATTTTAAATTATTTATTTCTTTAAAGAAATCAACCCTAATATCGCAACAAACCGCCGCAAGTTAAAATTGAACTTTTTTTTCTTTAGCTTATTCAGACAAGCAGAAAATAATTTCCTTCTATATGACTAAGATGAACAGTTTGTGAATTCCTCTTAAATTCAATAGTAAATTTATCTTAAATTTTCTCAAATATTTAATGCGCTATATATCGTATAATTAATGCACTTCGCTCAAATATTTAATGCACTTCGCCCAACGCGGAACCAAAATGACAGAATATGTATAGCGGAAACACTCTTTTTCATAGGTCGATGTTATTTTTATAACTATCTGCGTGGTTCACAATAGCTGCTTTAGACACTTTCTACTTTGCACATATAAAATAAATAACTCAGAACAACAAGGTTGGTACTTCCGATTTTTAATCGCAAAGCATTAAGAAATTCAAATATTATTCAGAGAGACAGTAAAATAGGGAATAAATTTGAGAAAAAGAAATTTTCATTTTTAGTAGAACTTTGGTACCAATTCCGTGTCTCTGCTGTCATTACTCAATTTATATTGAATATTAAAAAGCGCCATGGATTGTTGAATCGTCATGTATTTTTTTAAAATTAATGCTTATCTGCTATTATAAAAGTTCTTCGTAATATGATTCCAGTATGCTATTAAAACTAATAAGATTGAATCACCTAATAATATATTTATTATTTACTATTGCGACCCCCTGGAAATTCATCGAATTTTTGAAAGAAAAATATAATTCATATTTTATATAAATTTTTTCCTTCTTTTAGATTCTTATCAGTGAGGATAAAACTGCTTATGGAGTCCGATTTGAAAAAGAGGATGTAATTCACGACATTCATGCTCGAAAAGAGGTTCTCCTCAGTGGTGGAGCCATCAGTACTCCTCAAATACTCATGCTCTCTGGAATTGGACCCAAAGAGCATTTGGAGGATTTGGGCGTGAGTAAAGCCTTATATTTATATTATGGAAAATTCTGATTGATTTCATGGTTTAAAACTAGGCATAAATATATTCCTGTAAAAATTAAAATATCGCATGGCAGTATTTATTTCAAACTACACACTAGATCATTTCCGTATCCGGTTTTTCCTTTTGGTCTGGCTTTAAAATTGGTGTAGCATTTGATATGATAATATGAGCTCAAAGATCAAACATTTAATAAATCTATAGCCTTTGTTATGATGAAAGTGTAAATAACGCCATCAATAATTTCTTTAATATCAAAATTTTGTTGAAACCTCAATTATAATTTTAAAAAAGTGGTCTGTTGATACGCATGCCCGATTTGGCTAATAAATATTCTGAAAAATAGAATCAACGAACAGAGCAAATATAGAAAAATATTTACTGTTTATTAAGTTGTATTTCCGTGTTTTATTCCTCTATTGGAAACAGAAATTATTAAAATGCATTTTCTGTTGTTTTGAAACTATTATCTACGGTTGTTGAGCAATCCATTTTCTGAGTTAATCGGGAATTTTAAATTAACTCCCGATTTTTAACACATATTTGCTCCGAAAAATTTAATTTCCAAGTGAAATTTTGATCCCATTTGGTCCTAATAAAATAAGATATAGTAAATTAATTTTGAGATCATTATATCGCTGTTATTTCAGTTATAAATATAAACTCAATCTTTCTTAATAGATTTCCTTCAAATCTGTTCTGAATATTCTGATCAAAAATTTCTATACCATCAAGACAATAATTTTTATGTTCATCTTTACAAAGAAATATGCTGAACTCAGTTATTCAAACGAGTAATTAACTCTTTGCACTCGTATGTCTCAGTGCATGCGACATCAAACCGTATAAGTCATATTAAATTCAAGTGCAAAGGGTTAAATTTAGTTACTTAACAATCAATTTATATATTTTGGATTTCTTATTGTAAATAAAGCTTATGTAATTCTTATATGAAATTAATGATTTTTTAGGAGGGGGTCAGAGTATTTTTTTATTGTTCACTCAATAAGAAACAAATCGAGAGAGGATTTATGACAACTCAAATTATTTTTTTTGAAATTATTGAAATATTTATCCAAACAAGATACTTAGGCATTTAATTTAAGCTCCCCCGATCTACTTTCTTCATCTCAACTCTGTTTTAAATAACTGAGGAAAACTTGTGAGGCAAGAAAAACATAACATTTGAAGCAGCGTTGTTCTTTTTCAAGAACATACTACAAACTTGGCGTTCCATTAGGTCAATTTTTTTAAACATTTTTTTCAATTTCTGATTATGTAAGTCATATCTATCCCTCGCTTTTCGAAGCACTCAAAAATTAACTCCCATTTGAAAGGTATAAATGTTATTGATTTTTAGGCTTTCGAAAACGTATCATGATACGCATTTCTGCACAAATTTTTTATTTTTAATTGTTAAAAAAATATTAATTTTGCTTCCATTGTATTTTTACATCGGCTGTTTTTTAATTTTCGCTAGCTGCGTATTTGACGATATTAATGTGATATTTAAACTTAGTAAAATTTAAGTAAACTTTTAACAGCTGACTTTAAAAATGTGTATTTGAGATGTTTCTTTTTTTAAACTTTTATGTATATCAAGAATTGGTAAAATAGTGTATAAATATGCCTTATGTTCAATTAAGAACAGTTATATAAATTAAATAAATTTTATGTTAAATTTTTCACTTTTCAAAATATATTTAAATATTTAAATTCATACTATTATTTATATTGATGAATGCTCCCTTCAAATTACATTTCTGTAACCTTAAGAACAATTTTGATTCAAATCATGTTTTATTAAAATTTCTTGCCACCATTTTTCGCAATCGTATAGTTATTAATAGTTAGCATAGAATACTTAGTAAATTTTAAATCAAGTATAATGAATAGTTTAATTAGCTAAATAAAATTAAGCCCAACAATAAAGGAATTGTAATTTTCTAGTGCATAATTTATTTTAAAAAATGATGCATAATACAAAAAAAACTTAATACAAAAAAAGTTATAATAAGTTAAATAAGTAATTAATAATGAAGTATTTTTAAAAATGAATATTAAATTGTTAAAAAAGTCTTCACTATTAACATTCAAAATTAAATGAAGACAGTGAATTATCTGTATTTTGTAAAATGGAATTGAAGTGATAAAAATAATGAGGAATGAATTAAAATTTCGAAACAAATTCTTCAATCAATACTTGCATTTTTATGTGCTTTAAATATGTTTTTGTGTATTATTACCTTTAAAATTTATACCATATAATAAAGAGCTACGAAACTTTCCCCGAATACCATTACAGGATTGGAATATATACAGGTAAACTAGCTGGTTGGCAAAGACGCAAATTGTAAATATTTCTCAAATTTCTTGGAAAATACACAATATAATAGTGAAAATGTCATTTAGATCTACTTAGCAACCAATTTTCATAATAAGCAAAGACAGTTAATAAAAATTCTGTTGTTTATGTACTTGGAATGCAAATTTACCAACTTTTTTTTGAAAGCATAAACGTTTTTTTTTTTTTTTTTTTGCTCTTTCTTTATTATCAGATAGAAGTTTTTGCTGATCTTCCAGTTGGTAACAATTTACAAGATCATGTTGGAAATGTAATTCTGAATTTCAAAGCGAAGTATCTAGAACCTATCATCTTGAAGACAGCTATTTTACCTAGCAGTCTATTGAAATATAAATTGGAGGCAACAGGTATAAATCAATAAAATTGTATGACATTTTTGTGACATTTTATATTGGATTCCACGGTAAGGATATTAGAATTATTGACTTAAGATAATTACGTGTGAATAATTTTAACTTTTTTTAATTCAAAAGGTACGCTGGTATAAATTTTTATCAGTTTGATTGTACAAGCGATTTTAGACAATCTGTCCGAAGAACATCATTATCTCCTGATCTATCAGATCTCTTTAAAAAAGCACAGTAATTGGTTTGCAGTGGTTTAATTGAAAGCACAGTATGGATTGTTGGTATCTTTTTAACCCCAGTAATATCTGATATAAATAAACACGAAATTACGCACTCAATAAGAGGAAGTTATCTTGTTTCATAGTATCAAGAAATGAATGCCTAGATATCATAAATCCTATACCTTAATAATATTTTTCGTCATGAATTTGTAAAAATATAAATTGAAGCAATTTCAGACTTATTTAGATTAGAAATATTTCTGTTTATTCCTATTTGTAATGAGTCAGAAAGATGTATGAGAAATAAGGTAGGATAAACATAAGGTAGGATAAACAAGAATATGATAAAATGAATAAATAATATTTGCTATATTTCCACTTTTCAGTAAACTATCTGAACTTTGAAACATTATAACTCGGATAAAATCATTTCATTCACAATTTCCAAAGTAATTATGTTCTAGACGATATATCCTCATTTTACTGTCTGTCGTAACAAAATAAGGTTTAAAATATCTTTCTTTTAAATAAGAAAACACTAAAATCAATTTTAAAGAGGGATCTGAGGTGTCGTAATTTCTATAAACGCCAGACAATCTATCATTCCTAATGGCCCCGTGTTCATATATTAATAAAGCAAAAAAAAAAAAAGCACTAAAAATGTTAGTGAATATTTAGCGTTATAAAAACGACTCCAACAAGCCAGTAAAGAATGAATCAGTCTTTCTTGTTTCTGTTATTTTAATCTTTTTCTCTTCCCTTTTTCCTTATTCACAAAGTTTTTGTCTTAGATTTTGTATGATTATTATAATTTTTTTAATAAAAAAAAGACGACATGCTGGGTTTCAGAATTTTCTTGTTTGATTACAAATTCAAAGAAAAATACTAAATGATAATATGTGTAATTAGGAAATGTTAAGAAATGAACAATACATCGAAACAAAAGAAAAATAAAATTTAAATAAAATTGTTTAGTAGTGTGTGTGTTTTTAACCAAAAAGAGGTTTAAGCAGTATAAATAGTAATGGAATTTCTTGGCAGTTTGGTTTCTTATCACAGGACCAGATGCAACTCTTTGTGGCATTGAAGGGATGGCTTTTCTCAACACCAAGTACAACGATGCCAACTTGGATTGGCCAGACGTACAAATTATTTTGTTATCTGGTTCAGTAGCAACTGATAACACCCAAATTACCAGAAAAGTTTTTGGAATACCTGAGGAGGTAATGGTAAAATCAAACTTTACGACATAATACAATATAATATAAGCCAGCATGTTTTTATGACAGGAAAGAAACCATAAAACTAACCAACATAGAAACAGGAAATCGTAGAATGTATAGGCAAATGTTCGCTAGCGCTATAATAGGATATTAGTACCAATCATTTCACTATTTGGTTTTTATAACCTTTTTAAATAAAGTTCAAATATTTCAGAAGATGCATTACTAATTCTGGTAAAATTTAATAGAATACTCTGTTTTGTGTATATTTTATTAATTAATCAAGTAAGAATGAATTAAAGTCAGCTTATATGTTTAAGAAACGCTTATTCGACACATTATAAATGGGCATGTTAAGTAAGAGAGTAATTTCATTAGTTTATGAATGTTGAGTCGGTGGATGTAAGGCCCGCCAACTTTGACAATCCAAATCACCACCGATAGAAAACCTTCTTGCGGAACGCGGAGGTAGAAGAGTTGAGCGAGGATGAAGAGAGATCAGACTGAAGAGGCGAAAGATGATGGGAAAGTATTGCATTTCTTTCGTATTTTTACTTTTTGTTTGTGCTGTGTCCGGTATCTACATATAAGTAAAAATTTGGGAGTAAAATTAAATGTTATCACTGTCTATACCACTCAAAATAAAGAAATCCCTTTCAAAAAGGGTTTTTTGCAGTAGACATAATTTTGTTGAAAAAAAATCTGCACTCTCGTTAGCATTGTTTACAAAATGTGTAAAGTAATAAATCAAGAATTCATTCACCTTTTCAACAAAGCATGCAAAATGTTAGTTAAATGATTTAATTAAATGGTGGGAATGAGAAGGTACATGATCTATCCAAAATAAAAAAAATCCTAATTCCTGAGATATCAGCTGTTATTCGGTTTCAATTTTAACATCATTAGAGCCCTCCAGCTCCTTCAGATGATCAGGCGATTCCTGTAGGATAGAATAGGATAGTGGGATTTAGTGGCACAAGAGTCATATTTGACCATACTGCGCCAATCGTATGGTTAGAGAATAGATGCATTTATATGTAAAATTCTGTTGAGCGAGAAACTGATTAAAAAATTACAGCAAATTGATGTGTTAAATAAAATTATAAAAACCAATTGCTTTTAAAAATTTTAAAAGATTTTTGTGGGGACGTTCCCCTATTAGCATTTGCAGATCCAATGTAGAAGCCCCAAAAAATTGCAAACGAAAATTATCAAAGCCAGGACACTCAGTTAAAAGATGAAAAAAAGTTAAAATGACATGGCATCTAGTGCAGAAAAGAGCTCTATCGACGAATAAAAGATGTTTATGTGTTAAACGAGCATGACCAATGCGGATTCGAGTCAATTTGACTTCAAGGTCTCGCACTGGAGAAGCAGTCCATGATGAAATTGTGGGTCTGATAGAATGTAATTTGTTATCAATTTGGCGTCCCATGATTCCTGCAATATAGCATGAATGCTACGTGTAAAAGAGTTCTTCGCATCGTATAAGGGTATCTCACGCTGCATAAACAAAGACGCTGTTTTCGCAGCGTTGTCCGCTTGGACAATTCTTGTTATCCCAATATGACTCGGAACCCACGAGAATAAAATTTCATAGTCTCTATTTTTCAAAAGTTTTAAGAGGTCTAAGATTTCCAATGCGATGGGATGAATTGGATCATGTAAATATTTTTAAATAACTCATGCTGTCGGTGTAAATACAATATTTGCGCTCATTAGAGATAGAAATTGCTTCAAGTGCATAGAGAATTGCGATTAATTCAGCTGAAAAAACTGAAATGGCGATTCCTGTAATATAATTCCATATGAATTCGACTTGTTTTTGATTTTCCTACATGATCTAATACCATTTTATATACATCATAATCATTTTCCCTCTCAATTAAGAATGGCTTTTATAACGTGAAGGAATTTATTTTATAACTTGTAGTTATAATTAATTATTGCTCATTTATATTTTTCAGGCATACGAGAAAGTATACAAACCTTACGTCGGAGAAAACACTTTCACATTTTCCCCTGTTCTTCTGAAACCTAAAAGTAGAGGAACTATTCGACTGAAATCAAATGATCCATACACCTATCCTTTAATTGATTTCAATCTGTTTGCACATGACGAGGATCTCAATAAACGGGTTGATGGCAAGTTGCATCAGTATTATAAACATTTTAGATTTGTACTATATTTCTTATGGATACTATATTTCTTATGTACTATATTTCTTAACAAATTGTCTTTAACACTAAACATATTGATATTTTACCGATACACTGAAACTGCCATTGGAAAACGGTCATTTAGCCGGTCATGGTAGCTTTAATGATACCTTATGTTAAACATTAGCAAACAAGGACTGAAACTAATGGTAAAATATTTCATTAATATTACAGATAACTAATATTTTTTAAAGAAATATACTGCATCTTTTTTTAAAATTTCCATTAATTATTTTTTGTCTTAAAAGAAAAACCATGTCCCAAATTGTTTTTAAAAAAAGATTCTATCAACTATGAAATCGCGTATTTCCAAAAAAAAAACCTTCTAGTTATATACTATATAAATTATATTTAAATATTCGCCTGGTTTGCAGAGATTTTTTTTATAAAAGATGCATCGGATTAACCACATCTGACAGTATTTTTAACATAAGATTTAAGAAGTATTGTCTTTTAAGGGAGCCCGCATTTTTTCCCGAAAAAAGCTGTAACAACATATATGCGGGCGAAATTATGAGAATGTATAACAATAAAAATA